>BJBW01009965.1:0-13723 GCA_004320125.1 Scolopax mira
CTGTGGGACCTGCTCTGGGTGTCCCTGCTCTGGCAGGGGGTTGGAGGAGGTGATCTCCAGAGGTCCCTTCCAACCCCAGATCATTCCGTGTTTCTGTGTGTAGGTTTATGTTCCTCTGGCTCAGCAGAGCTAAACCTCAGAGTCCTTTTCTACGTCACACGGGCAATGAGCAGAATTCTGGGAGTGAATTCATCCCTGTCCTGCGGGGTGTAGGTGTCGTGGCAGGGAGGGACGAGGTGGTTGTGGCTGTGAATAGAGAGGCGTAAGGAAAAAAACTAGATGTTAAATCAGAGATGAGAACTGCTGAACGCTGCCACCCAAGCTTTAATTTCTGAGGCTGCGGAGGAGCTGGAGCGTTGGGATGGGGTCAGCTCACAGCACACAGACGAGAAGAGGAGCTGAAGGCAGCAGGTCAAGCGTGTGTGACCAGCGTTACAAAACCCAGGAAGGAGCTGGAGGCAGGGCAGCCACCTGGGGTCCGGCCCGGGGTTCCCCTTTTGGAGCTGCCCATCATGTGTCTGAATACACCCTCCCTAAGCTGCACCAAATCCGATAAGAATCATTTCAATTAGCTTGTTAAGTGTTGGAACTTCCTGCAGCAGAGCTGCTGTTCCCCGCAACCTCCGGTGCTGTCTCCCGTGGCTGTATAACCCCCCCAAGCTGGGGTTAAATCAGTTTTGCAGGGCCATCTGTCAGCTTGAGATGAGCACAGCCGAGTGCCACGCACAGGGGAAGACTTTTTTATTATTATTATTATTTTCTGCCTGGACAAGTTGATTTTTATTTTTTTTGTGTTGGTTATTTTTTGCGGGGGGAGGTTCTGCCACCGATGGTCCTGTCCACCTGAAGCATCATTTCTCCTGGAGATCCGCAGTCCCTCGCCCCGGGACCCGTCCTTTGCATGGGCAGTTGGTGTTGATTCCACATTTGGTACGTGTACAGCAGCAGACACTTAAAAGCAGGGAACGAAAGCAGCTTGCGGTAATTATCACAAAATTAAAGATAATCTCCTGTTCTGGAACTGTGACAAAGTGCAGAAAAGAGATTAGTGCGGTAGGAGAGCGGTCTCAGCCGTGGCAGGGAGAGCGTTATCGACCTTGTTGTGTTTCCAGCCACCTCCAGCGTTCATTTGCCCATTTGGGTTCCTCTGTGGTCTTGAGTTGCTCCTCCAGCTCATGCCCTGAAAGTTCGTTAGACAAATGGTGACTTGGTGCCGTATCTCCTCCTCCCTTGGTCATCATAGGGCTTTTTTTGGAGCGATCGTAAAATGGTGGTGTCTTAGTCCAAAGAAGTAATTTTTCAACACAAAATCTGATGCGGAGTTTGATCTCGTGGTGGTTCTCTGGGCTGTGAGCTGCTGCGGTTCCAAAGCGTGGCAGGGTTTCATGTCCATGTGGGGGGGGACAGTCCCTTGGCTGAGGGAGGTTCAACCCAGATGGGTAATGGAGAGGAGCTGCTCTGTGCTGGTGAGGGGTTTCTGTTCCAGTCCCCTCCCATTAACTGGTTTCATAGAATCACAGACTGGTTTGGGTGGGAAGGGACCTCAAAGCCCACCCAGTGCCACCCCCTACTTACGATGGAGAGCAATTTCATCTCCCCTGCCACTACCAAAGGGATTTTTGTTTGGTTTTGTTGGGTTTTTTTGCTTCCCAGTGTCCAAAATATTTCCTGAAATATAAGTGAGTCGTGCCCAGAGCATTGCACTCCTGTTATGCCCAACTCCTTGCTTGGGCCCCTTTTGAAACGAGCCCTGACCCAACGCTGCTTGTATTTGAGGTTGAGCAGTTGCCCCAGTTAAACCATCATGGTTCCTCCTTGCTCAAAGTGAAGAAGCAGCGTGTTGGGCTGGATCCTGTGGGGCTTCACTCCCTCTCCATCCGGGAGGGCTGGATGTCTCCTGCTCCCCTTGGAGAGGCACCCGCCCCAGCTTGGGGGTTGATATTGCTCTGGAGATGGAAGATTTGCTCACTGGCGCGTGGTTGTGCAATTCCACCCTCACAGAGGGAGAAGCTGAGGACCTGGAAGAGCCTTTCTTCTTCTCAGCCAAAACACTCAAGCTCCACTCAGCAGTCTCTTGAGGAATTAAGCCCTTTCTAAAGGAATGTGGGTTGCTTAAGGGTCTGTGCTTGTAGGAGCAGGGAGTGGCAGATCCCACCTGGATGGCCTTAAACCTATCCCTTGGGTCTTCTCCTACACCCAGGCTCTGGAGGACGAGGCGGCTGGGGGGCACCTCGGCAGGGGACATTGTGCTGCTGGGATGGGGTGGGCAGCTTTTCTTCTTCACCAGCTCTTGAGCCTTGTTCACGGTGGTTCTCCAGAGCCATCTGGGCTGGAGCTTGTGGTCCCAAAGCAAGTCAGCAAACACCTCGCAGGGCCGGCGCAGGGGAGCCTGTCCTCGCTGGTGACGAAAAATAAGGCCTTCCTTGTTAATCTGGGCTCGTGCTGGGAAAGGGAAAGGTGGTTTTGGGCCTGTGTTTCCAACCCTGATTATCTGTCTGAAAGGTTTAAGCAAAATCCCCGTTTCCCCCTGTAATGGACTCATGGCAGCTTCTCCTAAAGGCAGCAGCAGAGATAAACGATTCATTTTTGCAATATATTTGGACATCAGATTCTATAAATAGATTCAATTATCAAAATAGTTTGTCAAGTGCTTTCTGAGTGGCTGGAAAGCAGCTTCCTAAGAGTCTCTCTGGGCTTCTGTATGTAACTGACTCTTCAGCGTGGTGTGGACCTATTACTTATGGTGAGCAGGGATTTACAAGAATTCTCTCCCCTGAAGCCTCTAGGAATCATTTTTGCTAGGAAAAACTCTGCATCTTTATGCTTCTGAGTGTGAAATTGTTTGGGTAACCCCTGTAACTTCAGACTCCTGCACTAGTAAACCAGCTGCTTTTAAAGGCTTTCCAGCATGCTTGAAAGAGCAAAGTATTAGGCTATTTTCACAGGTGTTTGGGTTTTGATTTTTTTTTTTCCCCCCAATGTCCCTACTTTTACTGATGCTCTTCCCTTCTCTCCCCAGGTCTGGCACCGAAGAAGGCAGCCATCACCGAGGTGAGATGTGTAAAGCTGGCCTCAAAATTCCCATGTTGAGAAATGAGAACACAGAGCTCTAGAAGACACTTCTGCCCAACATTTTTTTTGTTTTTGAGCAAAGCTGGATTTAAAAATCGATTTAAGATTACTGAAAATTTGTTATCTGTTATTTGAACATTAGTGGCAGGTCTCTGGAGTTGCTGTGTTGGCATTACCACTATCACAGAGGGGATGTGAAGGGATTATGCACACTACGTGGCCAATTTTAGCTGATTTTAGTGATCCATGATGTCTGTATGTACGTGGCCGAGGGCACCTCTTCCACACCAGAACCTGCAGGGGCTAAATGGAGAACCTGTGTTTCGGGCACCTCCAGGGCTCTGTGTTAAACCTGCCCCTGAGAGCGAGTTGAGGAGGCTGTAATTTGTGAAGCCCTGAAACAAGGAAACATCTCAAAGGACTGATATTCTCTCACACACAATGCAGGTCGCAGGTTGCTGAATCACTCTTACCTTCTGGAGCAAAACTCTTCGCAGTTGGCAGCAGGGAATCTGGTAGGAGGATCTGTGCCTGAAAGCTGTTCCCTGAAGCCCACACTCTTGGTTTAGGGCACCATGTTCAAGTCATTTTTGTTTGATCTAATTTTCTGACATCCCCCTTTCCATTATTCACCTGGGGTGATGAGCATTTCTACACAAATCGCAAAATCTTCCCATAAAACTGCCAGGGATGTGACACTCGATTCTTTCTTGCCTCCCCCAAAATGGGCACAGCAGGAACCTCAGCTTTGGTGAAAGTTGATTCTTTGTTCAATGAACAAATAGCCCCACTTTTTCTTGCCCTGGAGACACAGTCACAGGTAGACAAGGGACTGGGGAAGGCTTTTGTTCCTGTGTTTCCTATGACAGCAATCTCTTGACCAGTACCTGTGGCTGTGAATTGCTTTGAGAGGATGATGATGGGCCACAAGACGAGGCAGAATGGCACAGCTGGAGCTTGTGGGTGACAAGGTGTAGTGTGTTGGTTGGAAGCTGGGAGGAAAGGATGAGTTGGTCACAACTGCTGGAGGAGGAGTGCTCATAAACATGAATGTTTAAAATGGAGTGGGAAAGAAGATTATTTTGTTTAGTTTATTTTTTTTTAAGGACTCAGACTGCCCCTTAGTACCAGAAGTACAAACAGTTTGACCAGAAATAGCGCCAAGCTCTTGATGCAAAGCTAAAACACAAAGAACTTTTGTCATCTGAACAAAATTTTACATTGTCTGCTGCAGACACCAGTTCTGAGAGATGGGTCTGTGCGGCACTTCAGAGTAAGTGACAGAATGTTGTCACTGGGGAAATGACCTTGGATCTCCCCACGTGCTGCTGGAGGAGCACCCAAAGCCCCCAGATGTGGCTGGGGTCTGACGGGCAGTTTTAGCTGCTGGGGGGGGCTCTGGAGAAGCTGGGGAGGAGGGGAAAGTTTGCCTCAGGGCTGCAAAAGGAGCTGTGTGTAGCCCACAAAACATGATTGTGTTGCCTTGGTAAAGGGTAGGGACACAATCCATTCCCTCCTGCATCAGCACAAAAAGGCCCAGGCCGGCTCAGAGGCAGAAGAGGAGGAAAATGGGGTAAGATACGTTTTTCTCACTCTGCAGCACTTCTGTAAACTCTTTGCAAGGCTTCAGGAAGAGCAGGGAGTTGCGGTTCACTCTGTGTGGGCTCGTCCTTTCAATTGTGAACAAACGAGATCTCACTTACATGGATTATCTCCCTGGGAATGCCAGCGTTGGGTTGGGTTCTCCCTGGTATCTGGCTCTTACTTCTCTAGTGAAGTGCGAGGTATTGGGAGGACACCTGAGGGCATGGGATTTTTAAGAATAAAATTTTCTTGCTGTTTGATTTAATTCATCACTATTTTAAATCAGCAACTGCCACGGAATCTTGGCAGCTGGGAACAAACTGGGAACAAGTGGCTCTTTCCTGAGCTCAGCGTCTTTGCCACGGGCTCTGCCCAGTTAGTGCTGATGGTGTCAGATGGAACAGCGGGATATTCTAACCCCTCTTGTCTTGAGGGGTGTTGTATAATGCAAACAGCCTTGTTTAAGGCTTCCCAGTATGATTCCACCTGTTTGCCCTCCAAGTGACAGAGTCATCCCTGCCACGACGTGGCTGTGCCTGTTCTTGTCGGCCCAGCTAGCTTCCCCTCCGGGCTTTAGCCACGCTCTTTCGTTGCAGGGACCAGGACAGCCTGGCCAAGGGAAGAAGATCGGTCATCGAGGCGTTGATGCATCTGGTGAAACCACCTACAAAAAGGTTTGTGTTTGTGGTGTGGGGCTGGCAGCTGCGTGGGGGTGGCAGCCAGAGAAGAGGAGTCAGGGCCCGAGGTTTGCCCTGGCGCCGCCGAGCTTTCCTGGCTCGGTTCGGTACCCGCACCCGAGCTGCTGCACGTTTTGTGCAGTGCCCTTGTACTGCAGAATCTTGCAAACTGCAAACCTCCTGGGAGCCTGAATCCCTCTCTGCGGCAGCTGGCTGAACTCGTGTCAGCACGTCGTGCCCAAAACGACCCCACAGAAGCCATAGACACGGCTGTTGTATTATAGGGAATGTTATTGCCGTAATCTGCTGTGAACTGCTGACTGACTGCTCTCTTCTTTCTGCCAGACCACCTCATCCACCCTGAAGGGGGCCATCCAGCTGGGGATTGGATATACCGTCGGCAACCTGAGCTCCAAACCAGAGAGAGATGTCCTGATGCAGGACTTCTACGTGGTCGAGAGCATTTTTTTCCCAAGGTAAAGAAGGTGGGGGAAACAAAATGAACTGATGAGTTATTTCTTTTCCTCTCGCTGATTTTTCAAGAGAGCTTCCATCTGTCTTTAGATCACAGACTTGGATGCTCTGAGTATTTTAAATATGCATCGATTACATACAAACATAACAGTGGGAAGTGTTGGGTTCTGCAGTGCACGGAAATGTAAGATGCAGCACTCTATATTTGAGGTTGTTAGCCCTCCTACGTGGTTTTCTTTCTACCTGTCCATCTAGAATTTCTTCACACAAAATTATCCCATGTTTCAGGTGGAAGAAGCTCAACTCTGTGAATATACAAAGCTCATAAAAGCCATATTCTCTGTTTAAATACATTCTGCTTGGCAAGTGGTGGTTCCTCCCGTTATTCGGATGCAGTTTTTGGCAGATAATTGAAAATCTATTTTCCTGTTGTCCTGCCACAGAAAAAAGATGGTTTATTGTTGTTCCTAAGATGTCATTTTGCAAGGCTCAGTAACTACAGAGTAGCCTCGATGTGCCTGTAGATACCTGATGGTAACTCAGGGGCTCTGCTCCTGTCCTGTCTGTTCTGTGCAGCGAAGGCAGTAACCTCACCCCGGCTCACCATTACGCTGACTTCAGGTTCAAGACTTATGCACCAGTGGCTTTTCGGTACTTCCGAGAACTCTTTGGGATTCGTCCAGATGATTATTTGGTATGGATATATTTTTGGATTTCTCTGTCTTCCCTCTGTTATTTGAGATGGAACACAAGAAATTTGTCCCTAAATTAAGGCTGTCGGTAATTCCTGCCTAAAAGGGACAGAAAAGAGTTGAGGAATTGTTCTGATCCCAGCAAGGAGCAGGAACAGGCTGTGGATTTAAGGACTCTTTTCAGTTTTGGAGGAGATCCAGTACTGGTCCCAGCAAGACCAGCACCACTCAGCCCAAGCCTCTGTTTGCTGGGAGGTAGCTGGGGGCTTATGCTGGAGGGAAGGGAAATGAGCTGATGCAATGATGTAAGCTCCACGGTGGGGTTCCCTCTGCGCTTGTGGTGACAATAACTTACTGTGTTTACAAGCAAAAGGAGTTTGCTGGGTGCAACCCTGTAATGTCCCCTGGGGCTCTGAGGACAAAGATGGGAATTTTTCCTTGTGTACTCACTCAAGAGCTATGTGAGTGTAGTTATTTTAATCATCTTACAAAGGCAGAATAAAATCCATCTTGTTCTTGTGCTCAGAAAGCTCCTCAGAGCTGGAAAGGCTGTTTTTAAAATACTTAATAGTACAAGCTGTTGGGGCTTGGAGTGCACTGGGGTTGAATTTGGTCTCTCACATATATGTGACATCCTGCTCTTTAGAAAAAAAGGACATTTGTTGAACCGGGGAAGGGAAAACATCCAAATGAGTGCACACCCTCTCCCTTTTTTAATAGCTTTTTTTTTCTGAGTACAGCTGTAGATCGGGGTAATCACAGCTGAACACCTCCAAGTAGAAACAAAATCTGTGCTGTTGCATGGTTTGACAGTAACACGGTCCCCATCTGTGCCATCCGAGATACTGTCAGCTGATTTGATGAGTGGCTCAAAACTTGGGTGAGGCAAAGAGCCCACAAAGGTCACGGCTCTGATTTGTTGCTTCTGCTCTCTTGCCTGCCACAGCAGCAAATGCCTTTAATTATGCATGAGATAATTAATTTGATAAAGTCTTGGATGATTAATCTGTGCAGGGCTGAAAGCTGTTTTCAGTATGTAATGATGAGCATTTAATTTATTGCTCTGATTATGGCCCTTGCCCCACCTCCCTCTCCCCATTGTGCCTCTTCCTGTGGCCGCTCCGACGTGGTGCTGCCCCGAACCCCTTCAACCTGCGCAGTTGCCTTGGGGCTAGTACCTGCCTGGAAAGGGCATGTGTGTGCTTGCACTTTCTTTCCCCTTTTTTTTTTCTTTTCCTGCTGTTTTGGGTTGTTTTTTTTCTCATTTGAGGACCCGCTGTTTGCATCCTGATGTCTAGAAGGGTCCTCCCAGTTCCATTCTCACAGCGGTTCCCCTCGCTGTGCTGACACAGCGCTGAGCCCTCTTAGCGTTTGGGCACCGAGTCTAATCCTTTTTCTGTGTTTCTGGCAGGATTGAGGGGGTGAGATGTGGCTGTAAAAATCCTCGAGTCACAGGGGAGCATGAGGCCAGAGGAGGCTGGGAACAGCCAGTGCCTCGTGTTCCCTCCAGCGCGGTGGTGCGTGGTACCCCGAGCAGACTGTCATGTCTCTTAAAATGCAATCTTTCTGTCTGGTGGTAACGTGCTGAGAGAAACCTTAACGTGATACACACACCATGGGAAAATATAAGATGCCAGTATGGAGCCTGGATGTTACTGAAATCAGATTATTAGCTTGGTTCTGGGCAGTTGGGATGCTCTGAACTGTAATCTCAGTCTCTAATTGTAATTGTCCGTCAGCTTTGCTGCTTGGACCTAACCTAGAATGAAAATAGTTCTCACTTAAGCTTTGCTACCCCTTAATCTCACAGGGAGAGAGCATGCAGGGAATAGCCCTCAAGGCCATAGAGCTCAGTGTGCAATGAGTGAAGGCTAAAAATAATCATCTTTTTTATCTTTTCCTCTCCAGTATTCGTTATGCAACGAGCCTCTGATAGAGCTGTCGAACCCCGGTGCCAGCGGCTCCCTCTTCTACGTCACCAGCGACGATGAATTCATCATAAAAACTGTGATGCACAAGGAAGCTGAATTCCTACAGAAGCTCCTTCCTGGCTACTACATGGTGTGTATTTCCTGGCTCCTGGGACCCCACGTGGGTCTGTGGTGGCAGCTTTTCCATCCAGAGCATTGCACGGGGCATGTTGCCCACCTGGGTCTCCTGTGGCCCACCCTGTGCCAGGGACATCATCAACAGTCTGTCCCAAAGCCAGGCCCAGAAGCACAAATCCTGTTGATTATTTGCAAACTCTGGGGGTAAACTTGAGGCAGGTCATGGTGCCATAGCTTGTAGGAATGTTCTGGCCTGAAAATACCTTCTCAGATGTGTGTTCTGGGTGTCCTTTTCAACCAGCAGTGGTTCAGTCTTCACTTGGCACTGTGTATCTGCCTCAGCCTGGCTTTGAGGGTGACTGGTGATGGCCATGACACAGCCACCTCAGTTTTGTGGGGAAGCCATGTCTGTCCCTGGGCATCCCCCGAGCCTGGTGTGTAACAGAGCTGCTGGGTGGTCGGGGTCGGTACCAAACTGAGGATCTCTGCAGTGGCACAACCAGTCTGCTGCAGGTGGCTCTTGCCTGAATCTCAGACAATATATTGAGACCCCAAGGACTTGAGTGCGGTGACAACTAGTAAATCAGAACCAAACCTGATGCTTTGGTGTGTAAAGCAGGAGCTGTCTCCCTGCATAACTGCGGGGAAGGGTCCAGCTCTGTAGATGAAGGCGCTGAAACTCAGTTAGAACCACCCAGGGGTTGGTTTGCTGTGGAGATGCTGAGGAGATGGCGATGGCAAACGATGTTAATGCTGCCCTGTCAGTGTGCGTGTTGCAGGGCATTTGTTGTATGTGATCACATGCTGATTTTATGAAAATACTTGTCTCAATTTGCCAAAGTGAGACAAGGGTCTTGGGTGTCTGTGTATAACTGAGCACCAGTTGCTTCTTTTGCAAGTGACAGTCGAGTTCCTGGACAGAATGAGCTTTCTTGGAAAGTGCTGCCTCTTGCCTAATGTACATTGTAAATCATGTGAAGGATTTGGACTGGGGAGTTGCACTGTTGTCCTGGCCAGCAATTAGCCTAACGAGTTAAATTGACCTGACGTGTCTGGTGTGGAGTTACGTGCTACTTGTTGTACCCTTCCAGTGTTTGGGGGCTACTGTGGTGCTACACACCATAACAAAACCACAATGATGAAAAATTGGTCTGTGCCAAATAGGATGAAGTTTCTAAAAGTCATCTGTTACAAAGAAACATCGTAAAAAGGAGGGTATGTTCTTTTGTGAGGAAGGCAGTAGAAGATGACATGACAGCAAGAGATCATCAAAACTGCTATACCCAGCACAAATTTCTGTGGTTTTCCCAAGTTCAAAACTTGTCCATAGAGCTGTGGTTACAGTTCAGATCAAAACTGGAAAAGAACTGTCTCTGAAGCCAAACTTTGTGCCTGAGGGCACAGGAAAACCCCAACAGTGGCTGATATTGCAAAATTTTTATTATTTGGGACTACAAAAAGCCCCAAAAGCAACTTGTGGGATCTTGCTGTTCCTGCTGCAAACTCCACTGGTGGCGTTTCGATGCAGCCTCGATGCAGAAAGCCCTTGCTGTCTCTGAGATATGGGAGGCAATTTTTCTTTTGCTGGAGTTGGTCTCTTCTCCCAAGTCACAAGCAATAGGACAAGAGGAAATGGCCTCAAGTTGCCCCAGGAGAGGTTCAGATTGGATATTAGGAAAAATTTTGACACTGAAAGTATTATTAAGCCTTGGAATGGGCTGCCCAGAGAAGGGGTTGAGGCACCATCCCTGGTGGGTTGACATAGTGCTGAGAGACATGGGTTAGTGATGGGTTTTATCAGAGTTAGGTTGATGGTTGGGCTGGATGATCTTAAAGGTCCCTTCCAACCCAGACAATTCCATGATTCTATGATTTCTGCTATTCTTGGGAAACCCACTCGATGTCAGAGGAGGCAGTGGGGAGGGAGGAGAGTGGTTTCACCCTGAGATACTTTAAACTGGGCAAGTTCTGTTTGCGTTGGGGCTCGCTGCTCTGCTGCTTTCAGCTTGCACCGTGTTGAAGAGCGCACTCGTGTGCCCAGTCGGGTGAGATGAGGAGGGGCATGAAATTTTAATACAGTTGTGCTTCTGCCATCTGTCAGAGAATCTGTCAGCTCTGGGCCTTTCCTTTGTAGTGTACAGAGATGTTCTGTTTCCTTCCCAAATTTCCCCAAAGCTGACCAAGCAAATCATGCCTGTCATGTCATTCCTAATAATACTGCTGCCTAAAAAAAGGACGTGATAGCAGATCAGGATATCTGTGCCGTGCTCTCTGGCCAATTGAGTTTTATAAAGCAACGCTGCAAAAGGAGCAGAAAATTGATGCTTTGTTTAAAAAAATACTGTGTCCCTGGTTTATTCTGGGCTGGAGAATGACTCCTGATTTCTGACACTTCTGAAGAGGTGGAGATAGCTGTTATTTTTAAACTTGAAGTTCCCACTTATTGTGTTTATTTCTCTTCCAGTTTGGTTTGCCTTTTTTAGCTGCTGTTGATGGGGAAAGCAGGGAATTTCCGGATTTGGTTATTTGCCCAGAGAGTGCTGAACATCTCATTCCCTGTAGTCAAGGCATAGTGGTATTTTCAGGTCTTAAAGCCACCGAAGTGCAAGAGTTTGTCAAAAATGTATAGTAAGCTCTCGTGTAAAGTTCAGAAAACCTCTAGGTGAAGAACCCCTAGTCTGATTGCTCCCAGACCTGCTAACGTGCCACGTGTTGAACACGGCAGGAGTCTTCTGCCAAAATGACCTTTTGCTGTGCTTTTGTTTCAACCCTGCTGCAGAATCTGAACCAGAACCCACGGACGCTGCTGCCAAAATTTTACGGACTCTATTGCGTGCAATCGGGGGGCAAAAACATCCGTGTGGTCGTGATGAACAACATTCTGCCTCGCGTGGTGAAAATGCACCTGAAATTTGACCTGAAAGGCTCAACCTATAAACGCCGGGCATCCAAGAAGGAAAAAGAAAAGTCCAGCCCTACATACAAGGATCTAGACTTCATACAAGACATGCCCGAGGGCCTGATGCTGGATGCAGACACCTTCAGTGCATTGGTGAAGACGTTGCAGCGAGACTGTCTGGTAAGGAGGGGGGCATCCTGGGGAGCAGGTTAATGAAGGTTTTTGGCATTCCAGCATGAGGGAGGGCAAATGATTGAGACCCTTGCTAATCTGCTAACCCCAAAGCAGGATAAATCCCTTCTACTGCCCTGTTCCCCAAGAGCAAAGCAGTGGAGCTGCATGGCGTGACAGCCACAAGGATGTGAGGACTCCTTTGCCTGGCACATCAAATTGTGGAAGCCCGTTCTGCTTGTTGGGACTAAATATGTTTTTCCTACAGAGTAGGCAGCAGATACATGGTACAACCGTTATTTGCAAGCTTTCAGCCCTCTGGGTTGATTGTGGGATGGCCAAACTCTATGCAATCGAGTCCGGAGATGAATATTGGCTCAGAAATGTTGAGGCTCTGGCGAAGCAGTTGTTAGTGGGGATGTGGACGGGTTGTCGCGTGCTTTGGAATCTGTGCTGGATTTGAGCTGCTGGCCTGATATTTTGTCTTTGTTCTTAAACTCAATACTAACCTGTAGGTGTTGGAAAGTTTTAAAATCATGGACTACAGCCTCCTGCTTGGGGTTCATAACATAGACCAGCAAGAACGGGAGCGTCAGTCCGAGGGAGCCCACAGCACGTCGGATGAGAAGCGCCCTGTGGGGCAGAAGGCACTTTACTCCACGGCCATGGAGTCCATCCAGGGGGGGGCCGCCCGGGGGGAGTCCATAGACACAGACGACACGTAGGTGACAACCCCAGGTCTCTCGTGCTGGGAGGGTGGAGGCTGGAGCAGTAAATCCCCAGCGGGGACCCATCTGAAGTGTCATTGCGAGCGTCTCTCCCGGGGGTTGTGGTACTGCTGCCAGTAAAGCAGCGTGGAGAAAACGGGGGAAACTGGGCTGGGAAATACCTGAGACTCCAGCCTCATAGCAATCCCTCTCCTTAGGCCAGTCTGTAGCTTGTCAGCTCCTGTAACAGCCTCTAAACATCCACCCACACTCTGGGGAGGAGAAACTAGCTCAGTTCTAGCTCAGCATCCACGTACTGGAGTGGAAGCAGGGATCATCCTGTCCCGTGGGGTCTGTTCTCTGTCACTCCATCTTTGGAATCCCTGGCATTACCCTGAGGGCATCCTAGTGCGGTTGGGAAACAGCAGTGCAGCCCAGTGCTTGAGTAACTGGTGGAGCTGTGTGTTGGGAAGGTTACCCAAATCCTGTCCCATGTCTGCTGGGTGGCTCTTGGGCTGCAGGTGGCTCTTGTGTCTGTGGCTCTGCCTCTCTGGACCAAGGCTGCCAAGGAACAGGGGAAATTTACTCTTTTTTTGCTCTCTGAAGCCAGCTGCTCCAGTTGTGATAGAGGATGAGTCATGGTGGAGCCAGGATAATACTTTGGTGTTTCCATTCTTTCAAGTAGCATCACTAATTGCCTGCCTGATAGCTGCATGCATGCTTTTGTTGTGAGATGGTGGTTGCTGTACCAGTATTAGTGTGGATGGGACTGGAAATATCCCCATCCTTAAATAAATATCCCCAGAATAAAACGTCTTGTAGCTAAGAAAAACCAATGTAGTGCGTTCCAGCCCAGGCAGAGCTGTTCCATGTGACGTGGTCCCTGTCCTGATGGCTGATGTTTGGTGATGCAGCTCCAGGGACACCTTGTGCAAGGTGGCCAGGGTCAGGAGGTGACTTCCCATGGCTGTGCACAAAGTGACTCTGCAGGTTTTGGGTTGTGTCCAACCACTGTATCACAGCCCCCATTCCAGTGCTGCTGTCTGTCCTTCCACAGGTCTGGGGGCTTTTACAGCTGCTCGTTTGGGGGCTGCATTTGCTGAGGTTCTGTTTTACTTGCAGGATGGGAGGAATCCCAGCCGTGAACGGCAAAGGGGAGCGTCTCCTGCTGCACGTAGGAATCATAGATATCCTTCAGTCATACAGGTAGGTAACTTTGCAGTCTGTCCTTTTAAGTGTGTTAACATCTGTTTTAATACTGAATAAAAGCAGGAAGATTTTCCTCTCCTGAGGAGTTTGCTAATGAGTGGGCAGGCTGCCTAAAGCTGTCTGGTGATGTGTATGGGGGGCTGTGGATTTTTTTATCCTGTCCTTAGAACAGCTGGTGACACAGAACCAT
>BJBW01009965.1:15820-36289 GCA_004320125.1 Scolopax mira
AAAAAAAAAAAAAAAGAAAAGGCTGGGGACACACACTGGGAATTACAGGACGCCAGTGACAGTGTTTGGAGAGTTTTAAGGGGCAAGATCTTGCTATTGAAAAAAGACAGAATGGGCTGGTTCTGTGCTGCCCTTTCATCACTTCCATTTGGGCTGAGTGTGAAGGACGGGCTCCTTGGGTGCATCAGGGTTAGATTTCTGCCCGTGCAAAGCAGTGAACACTCGATTCATCTCTTAATTCACTCAGATATTTAGCTCTGGTGACCCAAGTCTTTAATCCACCTTTGGTTACCAGTGAGATGCCTTCGTTTCCTGCAGCAGCTGTGTGTCCTGCAGGAAATGGTGTTTACTGGCTCTCCCTAGAGGATGCCTGGGGAGAAGCTGCTGCCTTCATGAACCAGCTCAACGTCTTGCCTGGTTGTGGTTTTAAGTCACCGGTCGCGTTGGGGATGTGCAGGTTGATGGTGGAACAGCCTCACACGGGGCTGGCGTAGGTGAGGTGTTGGTGTTTGACCTACTCATCTCTTTCTTCCTGCATTCTCCTGCCCTCTGCTCCGGGCCGCAGGCCGGCCAGACCTGCTGCCCTGCACACCTCCTTCCTTTGAAGAAGCTACCACCGCCTCCATAGCCACAACGCTCTCTTCAACATCTCTCTCTGTTCCCGAGCGATCCCCTTCGGAGACCTCTGAGCAGCCCCGGTACAGGTGAGGACAGCTTTGTCCCCTGCTCCCTCAGGCTGGCATCAGGCCGCTGCCGGTCCTCTTGGTGCCGCAGATCTCGGGCAGGCAGCTATGCTCTGGAATGCTAATGACCGATTTTAATTAAATCTCTCCTGGGAGCAAGCAGACGCAGCTTTGATGGGATTAATTATTGCTGGGAGAAGTGTCAGCTGTTAAGTAGAACATCTCCCTCAGGGGGTGGGGAGTTAGATTTGGGGGTAGTGTAGGATTTCTGTCTTAAATTGCTCTTCAAACTCTACTGCTCTGGTTTCTTTCCGCAGGAGGCGCACACACTCCTCAGGGCAGGATGGCAGGTGAGAAGAGTGTCTCATCTCCTCCAAGAGACCTCATGTTTGTGGCATGGTCCTCTGCAGGATGATGAGCTGCTGCTCGCAAGCAAATGATCCCCATTCCTTACACAGAAATTTTCTTACAAGCAGATCTCTTAGTGCTTTGCAAGGAATCTTAAATGTTACCCCTGTTATTTGATGGGGAAAGGTCCAGAATGTCTATAAAGAACAGAGTTGTCCACATTTACCCAACCAACCAGCACAATCAAGGAATGTCATTAATGTCACCCTCTGGGCAAATGACCCTTAACAGCAGGAACATTCCTCCTCTGCATGTCCCTGCTGCCTGGGTGCCATGGGTGTGAGTATGGGAAAGAGCTTTGACTTTGTGACCCCAGAGAAGTACCTTGGATACTTTGAGGGTTTAGGGGTTTTTTTCCCTCCTGTGGTGATAGGTGGCTCAGAGCCAAGGGCAAGGGAGGATTTAGAGGCTCACGTCATATAATTATCCTGCATATTTTTGCACAGGTAAAAATGACCCCGTTGTCTATGTCAGCGGGACCTGCATGAGGACCCTGTGTTTGCTGCTGACTCTGCCCTAGCTTTCCATGACATACTGCAAGTGTGGCAGGCACAGGCTTTGAAATGCACATCAGAGCCTCAGTCCTGGGATACACCATAGCCAGAGGAGGCTGACGTGGGCTCTCCCTGCAGTCAGCATTTGGTGCTTCACAGGGAGGCAAGGAGTTTCGAAGATGAGGGTTTGCATCATCTTCAGTCTTACATCTCCCCTCATTTCTACCATCTAGTGATTTGCTGAGTTTCAGAGCACAGACATGGTGGAAAAAATACCTTTCCGTGGTATTCCTTAATGAAAATACCTCTGGATGTTGCAGGTCACTGAATCGTTGCAAATTCCTTCCACTGGAGGGCAAGGACCTACTTGCTGCTGATTGGCAGCACTTGTTGAAGTGTCAGGCACCTGCAAAGCACCTCACCTACATGTGAAATTGATGAAAATTGGAGATTTAATCTCAGGCAGCAATGGTAGGACCCATTTGGCAAAATGCAGTGACTTCACCCGAGTTACTCCCTTGGTACCTAATGGAGGGAGCTGCTGGGGGATGTGATTTCATCCAGAAATAGGTCAGGAGGGTGGCAGTGACTGTCCCTGGACACATGGGGAGCTTAGTGACTTGGTCAAAAGTAGATCTGTCTGGCACAGATCTGCCACAGCAACAACCACCCCACACAGGTGTGGCTGCCTTTGCTATTTTTTGCCCATTTTCTCCATTCCTGGTGCTGGAGCGTGGCCTTTCCAGGAGAGCAGGGACCTATGTGTTTGTTGAGCACGCTGTGATCCCCTGGTGAAACCCAGTGCCAGAACAAAGTTATTAAAGCATGAATTTACATTCCTGAGCTGAAGTGAAAAAGACCTTATTCAAAAACGTGTCACACCTCTGATTATTTTAATCTGCTGGGGAATTCCCTCCTGGTTTCTGAGATCCACCCCCCTGTGAGGAGGAGAGGAGTGAGGTCCCCAGGCTGGGCAGAAGAGCCGCCTGCTGGCTCTGGCCAGGGACAGAGCAGGACGGTGCTGCCAACGGGGCTCATCCCCTCCCGAGATGTGCCCTGCACTTGGCAAGTGCCCTCTCCTCTGTCCCATGAGGGCGATGGAGCCAGCCCCGCCAGCACAAGCAATTACCTTAATAGCGTGAGGTATTAAATTGAAGACTGTCACAAACAGCCCCTGAGTGTGCAGATCAATCTGGCGTTAGCCCCGGAGTGCCCGAGAGCTGCTTTGGTGCTCTGGGACTCTCGGAAGAGGTTGGAGGCTTTGGCTCTTGTGTGGTTGATAGCTGATGCCAGGCTAACTCTGGGCAGTTTTTCCCCAGAAGCCAGTTTTCCCCTTTCCTCCCGTGCTCCGTTTGACACTGTCCATCTCTTCGGTGGCCCTGGCTAATTAATCCCTTTCCTCTTGTCCTCTTTTCCTGCCTCGTTAGTCCGAAGCACTGCAGTCTGACAGGACTGACTCTTTTGTATGGGAGTTCTGGTGATCCAAATCCTCAGTCCTGGGAGGTCTGAGGGCTCCTCCGAGCTGAAATCAGCCGCTGGGGCTGTGTCAGGAGCTCGGTGCCAGGAGTGCCTGGCAGCCACAGCTCGCTCCCGGGAAGGCTGCAGTGCGAGAGGCTGGGCGACTCAGGACTGATTCAGGCTGAGCTAAAATTGAGGACTCTGCATAACTAGTGCCTAACTGAGCCTTTGGGCCTCTCTCTTTGGTTTCCAGGTCACATGAGGAAGTGCGGGTTGAGGAGGAGCTTCAACAGATCAGTGTCGAGCTGGAGCCCAAGTGTGACGTTGAGATCGTCGCTCCCAAAGAAGATGACAAAGAGTGAGTGGTTCAGAGCGTCGGGCAGTTTTACGGGGCCTGCACAGTGTCATCTGGTCTGTGGCAACTCCTGCTGGGGCTGACTTTGGAGGACACCAGCTTTCCTGGAGAGATGGGTGCTTTCCCCAGCGAAGCTGAGCTGAGCTGACCTTTTGGGATGTGACGACAAAGCATCTTCAGCTCCTCTGTAGTAAATCATAGCGTTTTGTTCGCTCCTTTTCTGATCTCATTGACAACACTCTGTTATTTCTTCCCCCTTCCAGAGAGGCGGCTTCTTCAGCCTGTGCCATTGTAACATCCACAGCCACGATAGAGGTGGAGACGGCCAGCCAGGCCTCCGAACCAGCCAGCCAGGCCTCGGATGAAGATGATGTGCCAGTCACAGACATATACTTTGTAAGATCCCTTCTCCTGGCCCATTAGGGGTGTGATGGGAAAGACTGGACGAGGCTCTAACAGTCTCTGTTTCAGGCAATGGGGTGTGGGGCAGCGTCTGCCCCATGCCACCTTCAAGTTGAGCACCTCAAAGTCTTAACACTGGATGGGTTTTTGAGTGCAGGGAACTGGATTAACCCTTGGAGAACTCAAACCAGCATGTAGCAAGGCTGATACGGGTGGCCCTGTGCCATGGATGTAGCGTAGGTGTGCTGCTCTACTTCCAATCACAAGCACCGAAGGGCTTATCTGGGCCAGCATGTTCCTCCTGGGACCAGACAAGGTGAATGTAGGTGGAACTAAGAGGTTCTTCCTTCCTCAGCCAGAGTGCCCGGCTGCTTCCCTGGGCACAAACATGCCGCAGTGGCCAGTCGGGAGGTGGTTGTGGTGGGGCTGACCCTGGGCTCTGGTGAACTCTGGCTTTTCCTTTCCCTGCAGGCAGATGCATTAGGTGGCGCAGAGGAAATCTAGTGCTGAGACAGGGAGTAAGTGAGGTGGTTGCTGGTTGGCAGCAGAGTGCGGTGGAGCCTGGCGCTGTGTTCCTCAGTCAGCTCTCGCAATGTCTGAGCAGCTTCTGCAGACCAGAGAAGAGTTTTTCACAATATGTACCTGCCCAGTGGATCCCCAGAGCAGAGCTGAGGGTCTGATCCATGACCGCTGTCCTCCACCCTGGGCGCTGGAACCTTCTCATGGAAAGAGGTGCCCAGCTCCGACTCGTGGCCGTCAGTGACACGGCGATGGTGACAAGCTAAGCTCTTGTGATGAGCTCCTTCAGGCCAACCTAAAAATGGCAACGTTTGCCTTTGCCTGTGCTTGTGTGACTCTGCTGCAGAGCTGCTCACTCCTTGTCGAGTCATTCTGAGGCTTGTGGGAGCTGAGGAAGGAACCAGCTCCGTTTTAAAAGCTCGTCTGTTTGGGTTTTTGTGCATGCTGTTCGAAATGCAAACAGCTCCCTCTAACACTGGCTGCTCTTTCTTTGCCTGTGGATGGCAGCTGTGTGCAAGCTGCCTGCAGATACTGCCTGCTCCACCGGCAAGTGTCTTCTAGCAAGGGTCAGCTCCTCTTCCTCCCTGTCTCTGGGCACATGCGTTCCCCCCCAACTTGAGGGGCACCTCTTTATCCGGAGGAAATCATCTGTGTGCAGTGTGCGCTCACAGAGAGCGCGACTGACTGCTCATCAGCATTTCATACTTCATCTAAGTCCTTGAGTCTTGCATTAAATGTGTGTCGTGTGCTGTGGAGTGTTTGTCACTGCTGGGATGAAGGGAAAAGCTGATTTGGGTTCCCACGGGCGCTCTCCTTGGAAAACCACTTGAGCTGGAGCTCAATTGAGGCTGCAGCAGAGTGTGGGGGGCTTGGACCATGATTACCTCTGCAGGAGTGCTCCAGGGATGGTGGTTGGTGGAGGGATGCTGTGTGCAGAGGATGATTTGTCCCAGGGGACTGTGATCTGATCTTTGGAAGTCTGCTCCTGAAAGGAGAGCACTTTATCCTCCTGTTCACCTGGAGTGGAATACAAGTGTGGAGTCTGGCAGGGCATGGGTACTGCTCTTCCCACGCATGGCTTTCCTGCCCGCTGACCCGTTCAGGCCTGGAGTTGCCCAGCCCCTTGTTTTTTGCTTTCTCTTTCTCCTTCATCCTCTCTTTCACATCATGTCTTTTTTTTATTTTTTTCCCTCTTGTTTCCTTTCTCACTTCACTTGCCCTGGGGCCATCCAGTTCACGGATGGGAGGTACTGGATTTACTCTCCCCGCCAGCGCAGACTCCGAACCACCTCGCGTTCCTCTGGGATTGTAAGTGAACACAGCAGCATGTAGGGGAGCAGAGCTCAGCTTTGAAACACTGGGGCCAGTGCTCCCTTTCCGGGGATGCTGCCACCTGGCATTGGGAACCAGCCCTGCAGAAACCAGGGAAGCACATCAAAATCACACAAATGGGATTTCCCTGTAGGATCTTGCAGAAACATGTGCTCTGTCCTGCTTTTCTGTAGGCTGGTGACACCAGCTCCTGCCTTGGGGGGGTGAGGGGCTGCAGTGTCACCCAGCGCTTGGACAAACTTGCAAGTACCAGACCCGGCCAGAGAGGCACCTGAGCCTTTGTAGGTCATGTTAGACTTGGCCCAGGAAGCCAGATGGGGATCCAGAGAGACCATTATGTTTTAAAGCTGTTAAAAATCCAGCTGGTCATCTTTCTGGTGGCTGGGATGGTGAAAAGGTGCTGCTGGGTTGGGGATGGTTTCTGCCTCCAGAAACCTTCACAGCGTCACCGATGGGCTGCCACCTCACTGCAGGTTTTCTGTGAGAAAACCTTCTGAGAGCAGTGAGAATTTTCCTTTCCAAAAGATGCAGGGAGGCAGTGGAGCATTTAGGGGCTGAATCCAGAGCTCGGACTGCTCTGAGTTTCAGTATCTTTGGGAGAGCTGATGTCCTCAGAGGGTAACAGTAGAGCTGTCGGAGCTTTGGCACACCATTTGCACAGCATGGGCCTCCCAGCATCTGCCAGTTTGGTACTGGGGTAGCAATGGAGGGCGCATGGGGCAGAGTGTGTGGGGAGCAGGGGCAGTAACGTGCTCCAGGCCTTGGCATAAGGAAAGTGAATGGGCAACTCCTCCTGGCAGCTCCTACCCCTCGCCTGAGTTTGGCTGCCCCAGCAGTGGGAGGGTTAATACCAAGCACCGGATGCTCCTTTATCTCCCCGCTGGGCTTTCAGCTCCCTGCATGTGTCTGAGCTCCTAAAAGGCTCTGAAAGCAGCCGGCTGGAGCATGCGGTTCAGTCCGGACGGATGAAAAACAGGATGTGGGGCAGACTTTATGCAGCGTTGAGCTTTCCTGCACCTCTAGCAGAGCCCCATAAGAAGCTCCAGGCAAGGGTTTCTCTTCCCTCCCTCCCAACGGTTTCTGCTGCAGTTATTGATGGGGTTCAGCACACAGTGCTTCAAAGCTCCTCTGGCTTCTTGTAGTTTCTTGTACATCATAGACTGGTACACTTGGTTCCCGGCCTGGGAACCCTGCCTCAGGCTTCTTCCCATGTACCCAGTTCCATTTCTCTTCCTTTGCAAAGCCCAGGCTGAGTCAAAGGGGGCAATTGCCTCTGGGAGTCGCTCTGGAGGTAAAAGAGCCCATTTACAGTGGAAGTGGGTCCCCTGTAGGAGCACTGGAAGCCTGGGCTTCTCTCTGCTGAGTCGTCAGCAGAAGCCTGTTTTGTCACACCAATGCCCACTGCTGTGACAACCAGCTTTCTGGCCACATGTCCCCTTCCCCATCATTCTTTCCAAGATCCAGTTGTGTTCTGCCTTCTTTGTTGTACTTGTTCCCATCACCCTACTGTCTTCAAGGATAATTTTCCTTTCCGTGGCCACCATCCACCATGGTCGTAACCCACCCATTGCCACCTTGCTTGGCCTGCAGGGAAGGGGGAAGGCACAGCAAACCAGATCAGGTACCACTGTAAAAGCCCTCCTGGACACCAAAGATGCCGGCTTGTAGCACGCCCAGAGCTCGGGGAACGGGAGGTTGAGAGCTGGGAGTGGGTACCAGGAACTGAGAGCTCTGTCACTGCCCTTAGGTAAGTCATTTCCCAGGTCTCTGGGTTGCTGTGGCAGGGAGCTGAGGTTTTGCTGGCATTTCAAAAGCTCTAAAAAATCCTGTCCCCGAAAGAGCGGAGGTTGTGCCATCACCACTGCAGCTGGAGCAGGGTCCAATGTCAGCTGCTGTCCCATGTCCACACTGGCAGGGAGCAGGCATGTAACTGAGGATGAGGAAGGCTCCTCTGTCGCCAACTGGCACTGAGCTCAGTCCTCTCCCTCCAGGTGGACAGCTGTTCTTACTGTATTGTTTCCTACTCTTTTTATTTTCTCCTTTTATTTTTTTTTTCCTCTTCTCTCCTTTGCTCCCTGCTCTGCTGCTGCTCTCCTTGCATTCTCCCCGCCGTCTCTGGCCACTCTGGCAGCCGACAGACGAGAGGAGTTGGGTTTACTCCCCGCTCCACTATAGTGCTCAGCTCCACTCTGTCTCCGATGAGGAGAGCGATACAGTAAGTGTACAAGAAACCTGTGCCGGGTGCCCGGTGGGTCGAGGTTGGATCTTGCTCTCCCTCTGCAAGCTCAGCTTGCCGAGGGCTCGCTGTGGCCTCTGCGCAGCATGGGGGCTCCTGCATGGCTGCGGCAGGGCCCTGCTGAAGCTGGGGTCAGCTCTGCAGCAGCAGGAGAGATCCCCTGCGCTGGCAGAGACCCAGCTGCTCAGCAAGGCTTGTTCCGAACCGTTTGGTGCAGTGAAAGCTTCGGGGAGCTGAGGTTCTCCAGTCGTGTTGACGTTACTGGAGGGTGCAAAACAAAGGGCTGCCTTCTCTCTTCACGCTTGTTTTGATTCTGGGGAGTTGGCTGGGCTCAGACCTGATCGCAGGGCGGGTGCTCGGGCGTTGACTCTCTTTTCTCTGCCTCTTGCAGTAATCTCTATGCAGACACAGAAGCCCCAGAGAGCAGCGATTCCCTCTGCAGGTCGATGTGTTCCCTTTTCGTTGATGCAGCCGTTCCAGTGGGATGGGGAAGAGCTTGCTGACACCAGTATTGCTGCACTGCAGGATCCCGGGCACTGCATTTCAGAACGGAGCAAAACTATAACCGTTTATTTCTACTTATCCCAGACGTGGGCAGCAGAGAAAACACCCGCTCACCCACAGCTCCCGAGGGAGACCTCCAGCTGGGTGTAGAGAATCCTGGGTAGTAACACAGTGTTTTTCAGATGTGCACTACCGTAGCTACCTATCCATGTGTGATACTGTGAACCTTTTTAATTTTTTAATCATGTATTTATTTCTTTTATTTTTGCACAGAGACAGCACAAATGTGCTTTTTTAAACATTTAGTTTACTGCACTTTTTCTTTTCTTTTTTTTTTCTTTTTTTTTTTTTTTTTGTCATATATTTGTGCATCAGAAAGGAGTGTGAGACCTCACTGGAGAATTGGTAGGAGCACGTTGCTGGGGAGGGCAGGGACCGGAGTGGCTTCATTTGAGGCAGCAGCGTGGTCTGACCAACTGATGGAGTCAGGAGGTTTAAGGCTGTCCAGACTCTGCCACGGTTTTGCCGAGTGACCCAAGGCAAGTCACTCAACCACTCTGTGCCTCGGTTTCCCCGTGCTAATGGGTGTAAAGTACCCACTTCTGTTAAAGCACTTAAACCCTGGGATGAAAGGTGCTATGTAAATGCAATGTATTAAAGGCCATTGAATAGAATTGCTCCCATGTTACCTAGTCCAAAGCAGCCATGCCAATTTACTTGGATTCAGAAATCGCTAGTGACTTCTCTTGATCTGTAACACTGTGTGGGGGAAGCAAGTGATTCCTGGCAACAGCGACGTGGCCACCTTGGCTCTCCTGCGGATGCTGCAATGGGTTCTGCCCTCACCATGTGCTGTGTCAGCCCTTCCTTCTCTGCTTGGAGTCCATGCTTCGTCTTACCGGCTGTCGCACCGTCACCCACTCCAGACACCCAGCACGGACAGACGAGGACCGGGCACCTCCAGGGACACACTGCGCTGGAGCACAAGTTCCCCCGGCCCCAGACGGCCCCAGGGGGGGCTCCTCTGGACACTGCATCCTGCTGGAGCCACTCAGCACCTCGCATGTTCATGGGTGTATCGACCACCCCGTACTCGGGGGGCACAGACGCTGGGTTCACATGTATCTTCTGTACCTCAGGGCAGCCAGGGAGCCACGTGCACATCCACACTCACTGGAGGCAGAAAAACGAGCCTGGCTCTGCCACTGAACCCTGTCAGGCAGTGGTGTCTTGGACTAAAAGCTGGGTGCCTGGGATGTTGCCTGTGGTAACATCTGCTATTGGAAATCGCTGCTTCTGAGGTCTGAGATGGTTTGCTTTTTGAGGGCTGCAGGCTTTGAGAGGATTTGGTGTCACTGGGGAGTGTTCAGAGTGGGCTCATCCATCTGTCAGCAGGACACACACCATAGCACTGTCTTCAACCCAAGCAATCGCATCCTCTTCTCCCAGAGAGAAGAAAGGAAATCCTTTAGACCAGAGGGAGCCAGGTCTTATTTACGTGCTTTACAAGCCACACTTGAGGAAGAGGGTCAAAATCTCTTTATTCTCATTACAACCTTCACACTGTCCTCGGGATTCCTGGTAGAGGAGTGGGGAAGCGGGACCTTTCTCCTGGGGCTCAGTCCCCGCAATCTGTCTTCACAGCAGCACTCAATGTGGGTTAATTCAGGCCCCTGGAGGTCACTGGGTTGACAGGAAGCTCTTCCCCTCTGCAATGTGCTGAACTTGGTGAGCATCTTCACAAATTGACACTTTCTTGCCTGGAAGTACAGGACCCAGACTTCCCCCCACCTTGCCTGCAGATGCTGACAGCTGGAAGGTGTTCTTCTCTCTAGAGCACAGGCTGGGGAGCTTGCAAGCTGCTGCCATTAGATGTATTCATATATTTACCAAATAATCTATCAAAAGTCTTAAACTCTCCCCTTTCAGTCACTACTTGACAGTTCGTTCTCTGTGCCAGCCCCTGTAGCGGGCTGGGAATGGGCTCCTGACCCATCCCATCTGCTGGTTCCAGTCCTGCCCGGGCTCCACAGCTGGGGGGGCTCAGTGCTGTGGCGAGGGGAGCCGGGAGCAGTGCAATACCCACAGACCAACAGCCTGTCTCTGGGCTGGAAGCAAGAGGCTTCAAAATGCTAAAAATTCAGCCTTTAGGTCTTTTCCTCCACAAGCGTGGAGAGGCCAGAGGAAGCTGCATCCCTTCTGCTGCCTCCGATGTCCCTCTTGGGTGTGGGGCTGGAGGAATGTGGTGGCTCCGGGGAGGAACCAAGGGGGGTGGGCTCAGACTGCTCTGGTGCCACCTTGTTCGTGGGCTGGTGAGTTCTTTTCAGAACTTTCCTGCCAACTGCAATCGAGCATCTTCTTTAAGATTGTTTTAATCATCATTGATGAAGACTTTATTCCTTCCCCTCATTTTGGGGGTCTCTAAAGCTGCTTAGCCTCCACGCAGGGAGCATCTGGGCCCCACCTTTATGGAGTATCTCAGAGAATGAGCTTTGCAAGCAGGAGATGTGCTTGGACCCAAGAGCTGTGGGGGAACCCAGAGGTCCTGCAGCATATTCCTTCCAAGTCTTGGCTCAAGCGTTCAGGCTTTTTGAGACAATCCCTGTGCAGTTCTGTAACGCTGAACCTTTTGAAGTGAGCAGGTCTGGACGTGGAGGGTGTGAGGGACGTGCAAAGAGCTTAGAGCAACTTTGGTAACGTTAGGGGAGAGAAGGAACATTAGGGGAAATGCTGATCTAAACCGGAAACTGCCTCTTCCCTGGCTTGCATGCTTCTTGTGGTGTGTCCAGTTCCCTCCGTGCTGGAGAACTGCCCAGTCTCCCCTCACCTTGGGGGAATAAAAGGACCTTGGAGTTTTAGGCTCACTCTTTGTCCACCTCTGCCCTGTGCTGCAGCGTGAGAGTGTCGGGGAGCTCTGGAGCGTTTCCCAGGCGCTGCCTTTGCAGCATCAGAGGAGGGCAGGACGAGGTCTTGCCCACAGGAAAGAGCACTGGCTGGTTTTCAGGGAGGAAAACCACCACCTGTCCTTGGTCTGAATGTCCCTCCAGCTCATCTGGGTCCTCAGTTGCCTGTACTTTCTCCATTGGGTCTTTCTCTAGTGGCCCAGGAGCTGTCCCTGCTGTCGCCCCAGCTCTCTCCATTGCTGAAAGGAGCGTTTCTTTTACTCCTCTGGGATCTGAGCCCTGCACCACAGATGATTCCCACCTCGCTTTTTGCCAACTCTCTCCTCCATCCTGATCATCCCCACTGGGATGCCTGGAACATTCCCTGCCGCTGAGGCTGCCAGTGAGCCTTCAGCTTGGGCTCTTGCCAAGCCACAGGTGGCTTCTGCCCGCCAGGTACGGACCAGCACGAGGAAAGGGCATCTCTGTGCTCACCATCGAGCTCTTTGCAGGCAGGTGTAGAGCAGAGGAGATGGCGTAGAGCCCCAAATGCTCACAGGAGGGATCCAGTTCTTGGCTGCCATTGTCTCTGCAGCGAGTGGCTCGGCGATCCGTGCCGAAAATCCCACTTCAGGAAGTTTTTTAAGCCCTTGGCTCCCATTGCCTGGCCTTCCCTCTCCGCTCACCCCCAGCCAGGAAGGAGAAGGGGAACGCCCAGGGCATTGCGTCTGATCTCCCTTCCTCCTGTGTCTCCCGTCAGAACCCAGCTGCGTTCTTGTCGGACCCTCCCATTCCCACTCATTTTCCGTGTCCGCTCCGTGCGTGCACCATGTAACGAATGTATGTAAGTAATGGGGGGTGGGGAGGAGCGCGGGGATGCAATACCACGGGTGTTGTCATGTTTTTTTGGGGGGGTTAAGTCATGAGCGCTTTATTTTTGATTTTTTCCCAGTTATTTTGTGGTGATTTTTTTTCCTTTTTTTTTTTTTGTTTGTTTGTTTTTCTCTCCAGAGAACTGTAAAATTGATGCTATCTGTCCTCGGCTCTGTGATAAAGCATACTGTAGTCTCTGCTCGCTTCGGCCTCCTCTCTCTTGGCGCTCGCGGTTAGGCCTCGCGGCTCGATTTTGGGGGGAAAAGGAGGAAAAAAGGGGCGGGATGGAAGGGGCGGGCGCGAGGCCGGGGGCCTTGCCATGGGGCTGCCCAGGCGGCGCCTGCAGGTGAGCCCCACAGCAAGGCACCCGGCCGGCTCAGGCAAGCGCGACGGGCAGCCCTCCCTGTGAAGGACCCCGGGGCGGAGCCGCGGCCGATGGGTTCTGGGTCGCGCAGCCCGGCTCGGCGGCGACGGTCCCGCTCTCCTCGGCGGGAGCGGGGCCGGGCGCGTTCTGGTAGCCGGGAGAGAGGGCGATACCGGAGTAGGAGCAGGGGACGTCGGCGGGAAGCGAGTTCAGGGTGAGGAGGAAGCGGGGCCGCGGCGCGGTGGCTAGGAGGGAGTGGGCCCTGGAGTGGGTAGGCCGCGTCTGAGGGCAGTGGGTGAGGCAAACCGGGCCTCTCAGCGTCCCCGGTGCCCGACTGAGGGGGAGGCGTGGGGAGAGGCCGCGGCGGGGCCGCAGGCGTGGAGTAAGGGGGGGTTGAATAGATCTGGGCTGAGGAGTGGTTGGAAAGTGGCGTCTGTGATGCAAAACAGAATCAGAGAATATTCAAGGTTGGAAGGGACCTTTAAGAGCATCGAGTCCAATCACAAAAAAACACACACCACATTCATCCAGAAACAGGCAGAGACAAACAATCTCGGGCACTAGAGCATGCTCTGAAGAGCCATGTCTACACGTTTCTTAAATACCTGCAGGGATGGCAACTCCACCACCTCCCTGGGCAGGCCGTTCTAGTGCCTGAGCGCTCTCTCTGTAAAGTCATTCTTACCAATATCTAATCTAAAACCTCCCCTGCCCCAATTTCAGACCATCTCCCCTGGTTCTGTCATTATTCCCGTGGGAGAAGAGGCCAACACCTACCTCTCTCTCCAACCTCCTTTCAGGGAGTTGTAAAGATTTTCAGTGAGGTCTCCCCTCAGCTTCCTCTCCAAACTAAACATGCCCAGTTCCCTCAGCTTCTCCCCATAGGACTCATAGGGTAGACCCCTCACCAGCTTGGTGGCTCTCCTCTGGACATGTTTGCTGGGGGAAAAGGAGTGGTGCAGAGGAGCAGGTACTGCAATGAAAGCGCTTTTGAGCTTTCTCAGCTCTGCTGGCAGCTGTGGCTGCAGCTGGGGTCACATCTGCAGCAGGGAAAGGCATTTTCTGCTGCAGAGTGCCTGTTGTCCAATATGGAGCCTGTAACCATTCCCTAACTGAAACGTGGCTTTCCCCTAACCCCAGCTCTGAGTCTGGCGATGACAGACAGAAATGGAAGAAGAAAAGCAAAAACAGGGACCAGCACCATAAAAGCCAGAAGAAACGCCGTTCGCGGTCCCGGGATCGCTCTTCTGGCTCGAGCTCGGAGCGTGAGCGAGAGAGAGACAAGAGGAGAGCCCGGAGCAGAGAGCGGCGGAGAAAGAGAGATGGCTCCAAGTCTTCCGTCTCCTCTGTCAGCTCTCCCTCCCCGCCGCGCTCCCGGGGCAGGGAGGAGACAGGGCAACAGCTGAGCCTGCAGGAGCGCTTGAGGCTGAAGGAGGAGAAGAAGAAGCAGGCTGCACTTATGAAAGCCTTGGAGACGCCAGAGGAGAAGCGGGCTCGACGGCTGGCCAAGAAGGAGGCTAAGGAGAGGAAAAAGCGGGAGAAGATGGGATGGGGAGAGGAGTACATGGGTTACACCAACACCGATAATCCCTTTGGGGACAACAACCTGCTGGGCACCTTCATCTGGAGCAAGGTGAGCCCTTCTCCACACCTGTGTGTTGTAGGGGGCTGCTCGAAGGAGATCATGCCTCTGAGGTTGCCACAGGACAGAGGAGTGGTGGCTTGTCAGGAGGGGGGGCTTTTGCTTGAGATAAAAGCAGTCACGCAAGAGCAAAGTGCTCATCTAGAGCAGCAGCTGGGTATTTCTGACAAGCTCAGTGGGGTTTTACCCCTTTTGTCCTGAAGACCAAGGTCTGTAGCCAGGGTGTGGGATGAGGAGGTGTCTCACGAGGCAGGAGAGGGCCTCTGACCTGTTGGGAGCTGGAAGCTGAGTACTGGACAGTGTTCACTGGCGTGTAAGAGCCCACCAGGTCCAGTGGCGTCCCTGGGCTGAGCCTGGGTTTTGCTGAGTGGCTTAAGGAGTAGGATTTGAGAGATTTAGGGATCTTTGAAGGGACCAGAGCTTGCTGGATCAGTGTAAGTAGAGGATATGGCAGCATTTGCTGACTGGTGAGGGGCTCTAGCAGTGACTGGGTTTCATGGCTTCCCTTGGTCATTCTGTTTCAGGCCCTGGAAAAGAAAGGAATCAGCCACCTGGATGAGAAAGACCTGAAGGAGAGGAACAAGCGAATCCAGGAGGACAATCGCCTGGAGCTGCAGAAGGTGGGATCACGTGTCCCCTCCCACCATCTGACGGAGAGTCCTGTTGACAGCCCATTTCTCCCAGTTGCTCTCCTGGAAGGCCCCTTGTTCTCACTGGGGGTGCCCATAGGCTGTAGGGTTGGGGGTCACAGTATGCTGATTTCTGCTGTTCCAGGGTGAGAAGACTCTTTTTTTGGGGTTGAGTCCATCTCAGGAAGTGCCGAGGAGCACAAGTGCCAGGTCATGGCACTGAGGCACTTGGTTGGTTGTGCCTGTGTCCCCTGTCCTCCAGAGGGCTGGCAGTGAGCGCCGCAGCCCTGCTGGTCCAGGCTGGCTCTTTTGTGTGGCTCCTGGCAACCTGGGAGCCTTGGGCTGATGGCAGGAGCCAAGGCAGCTCAGTGAGCAGGGTTACAGCTGCGTCCTTGATTGGGTGTCCTGCTTGGGTGCCACATCTGTGGTGGCCTCACATCTCTGTCCTGGGCAGGTGAAGCAGCTGCGCCTGGAGCGGGAGCGGGAGAAGGCGATGCGTGAGCAGGAGCTGGAGATGCTGCAGCGAGAGAAAGAGGCAGAGCACTTCAAAACCTGGGAGGAGCAGGAGGACAACTTCCACCTGCAGCAGGCCAAGCTGCGGTAGGTGTGCGGCTTTGTGGGGCCGGGCCTGGCAGGGAGCAGAGGGTGGCAGTCACCACTCACTGTTCCTCTCTTCTCTCCCAGGTCTAAGATCCGGATTCGGGATGGGAGGGCAAAACCCATTGACCTTCTAGCCAAGTACATCAGTGCAGAGGATGATGACCTGGCCGTGGAGATGCACGAGCCCTACACCTTCCTGAACGGCCTGACCGTCTCCGACATGGAGGATCTGGTGGAGGACATCCAGGTGCCAGCTATGCCAGCGCTGGCCGAGGGGCAGCAGCTCCAGGTCCCCCGGCTCTGCTCCCCTGCCCGTGGTGCAGAGCAGCTGCCTGATGTCCTGCTTGTCTCCTGCCTGCAGGTTTACATGGAGCTGGAACAAGGGAAGAATGTGGACTTCTGGAGGGACATGACCATCATCACAGAGGATGAGATAGCCAAGCTCCGCAAACTGGAGGCCTCTGGGAAAGGAGGACCAGGTAAGGGGGAGGGCAGAGCCTGGCGTGGGTGTCAAGGGTAAGCAGTGGCTGAAGCAGGGTGTAGGACCTGCCGTGTGCGTTCGGGCTCAAAGGGGTTCTCTGGGATCTGTTGGATGAAAGCTGTGGATCTGGCAGCCACCCCTGCTGGGGTTCAGCCTTCTGCTGTCGGGGGGCAGCCCAGGAGGGCCTGGGTGGAGGCGGGCTGGGTGCTCAGGGACTGACTGGCTGCCCTTGCCCTCTGTCCAGGGGAGCGCCGGGACGGTGTCAATGCCTCCGTCAGCTCAGACGTGCAGTCTGTGTTCAAGGGGAAGACGTACAACCAGCTGCAAGTGCTGTACCAGGGCATCGAGAGCAAGATCCGGGCAGGGGGACCCAACCTTGACATCGGGTACTGGGAGAGCCTCCTGCAGCAGCTGAAGGCTTACATGGCTCGGGCCAGGTGAGAGCAGGGACTTGTCCCCTGGCTGGGGCTGTGGAAGGGGGCAGCACAGACCCCGCCGTGAGCAGGGCTGGGGAAGCACAAACCCAAAAAGTCATTGGTGGAGGGATTTTATACCTTTTCCAATATGGTTGGCTTTGCCAAGAGTGGAAAAGCGCTGGACACTCAGTCCCTTCTCCAGTGGCAGTGTTTACAGTAAGGTCTCCAAGAAGGAGAGTTCATCCCCAAACTGTCCAAAACCCAGCAGGTTTCTGCCTGACGTGGTGAGTGTCACAGCTCTGGGCAGTTCAGGCGTGAGATGTTTCTGCTGGGTAGGACCTGATGGTTCATCTCTTCGCAGGCTGCGGGAGCGGCACCAGGACGTGCTGCGCCAGAAGTTGTACAAGTTGAAGCAGGAGCAGGGTGTGGAGAGTGAACCTCTCTTCCCCATCATCAAACAGGAGCCAGCCTCCCCCAGCGACAGGTACGGAGCCATTTTCTTGGGGACCACAGACTTCTGAGCCTCTCCCGGGACAGAAAATTCATCCTCCTGCTCCTGTTTCTCTGTAGACAGAGCTGCGGTGAGCAGAGGAGGAGGGTCCCATCCCCGTCCCAGTTCTCTCTTCTCTCTTCCTTGCAGGCTGGATCCAGAGGAGAACATTGTGGTGCAGCCGGGCCCGTCCTCGGAGCCAGAGGCTGAGCAGGATGCGGAGGCCAAAGGGGAGGCCGAGGGGGAGGCCGTGCTGATGGAGGAGGATCTGATCCAGCAGAGCCTGGATGACTACGACGCGGGGAAGTACAGCCCCCAGCTGCTGGGTGCCAACGAGCTGCCCTTCGACGCCCACGTGCTGGAGGCCGAGGAGGACGCACATCGGCTGCTGCTTCTGCGGCAGCAGCTCCAGGTGACAGGTAGGAGCCCCTCGGGCAGGCAGTCGCCCACGGCCTCCCCAGTCTGCCTGGCACGGAGGGGTGTGGGGCTGGAGGGGGACACTGCCCTCAGAAAAGGGTGGATCTGGAGCACGCACCCAGGGCTGGCCTGGCAGGGGATGCCCCAGGGAGCAAAGGGTGACCTGGACAAGAGCAGGGGGATGGGACTCAGACTGCTGGCGTTCCCTGGGGGTGCCTGTGTCATGTCCTGCTGTCCCTGTCCTCTGCGTGCCCCAGCAGCGTCCCCACAGGCACTGCAGGACCGATGTCACCTCCTCCCTACAGGTGATGCCACTGAGAGCGCCGATGACATCTTCTTCCGTAAGGCCAAGGAGGGCATGGGTGCAGACGAGGCTCAGTTCAGCGTGGAGATGCCCCTCACGGGCAAGGCCTATCTCTGGGCTGACAAGTACCGGCCCCGCAAGCCCCGCTTCTTCAACCGGGTGCACACGGGCTTTGAGTGGAACAAGTACAACCAGACCCACTACGACTTCGACAACCCCCCGCCGAAGATCGTGCAGGGCTACAAGTTCAACATCTTCTACCCTGACCTCATCGACAAGCGCTCGACGCCCGAGTACTTCCTGGAGGCCTGTCAGGACAACAAGGACTTTGCCATCCTGCGCTTCCACGCCGGCCCCCCCTACGAGGACATCGCCTTCAAGATTGTCAACCGGGAGTGGGAATACTCCCACCGCCACGGCTTCCGCTGCCAGTTTGCCAACGGCATCTTCCAGCTCTGGTTCCACTTCAAGCGTTACCGTTACCGCAGATGAGGGGCTGCTCACCTCCCCCTCCGGACCTTTGGCACAGGGGGCTGGGCAGGGGGTGTCATTCCCTGTCACAGGTGCTGTCCTGCGGATGTCCCCAAGCCCTGGCCCAGCACAGGGCCTGTTCCTGAGGGTTTTCCCCCTCCTTCCTTTTACTCTGAGGGACCCCAAGACTTTGATACAAATAAATAGGGGTTGTTTAAGCTGAGGGTATCCTGTGTGTGGGCACCGTAGGGCTCTCCTGCACATTGTCACCAGCCAGTCCCACCCTGGGAACTCCTATGGGGGCTGGGTAGTGTTGGGGGGGATGTAATCACAGACCCCTCTGGGGTCTGTCACCCCATCCCCATGTGCTGTCAGCCCTGGTGCTCCCCAGCTGGAGCCACAGCACCCTTGGCTCCACCTGCCCCAGTGCTCCCACTGCCCCAGACCTCCCTCTGCCCATTTCCCCCCCAGCCGGCCACATTTCTGGCCCATTTTCCCCTGGGATCTGGCTCCCCCAGCCTGGGAACGTCATCACCCCCCTGACCCCGGCTGCGGGATGGAAGGGTTCAATGGCTGCGTGGTGCCTGCCCCGGGGAGGAGCAGGGTGTTGGATGGGATTTCCTTACAGGGGAAAATCCGGTCTCTGCAGCCTCCAGTCCCTCCTCCCCCGGCCTGAGCTGCTCTTGCTGCCCTGGCCCAGGCACAGCTGCACTCCCTGGGTCCCCATTGCTGCCCTGGGGGTCCCCATTGCTGTACTGGGGGTCCCCATTGCTGTACTGGGGGTCCCCATTGCTGCCCTGGGGGTCCCCGAGGGCCTTGAGCGATGCTCAGTGGGTGCGGGGTCCCTTGGGGAGCACATCAGGGCTGGGCTGGGGCTCTCTGGCCTAAGTCCCTCTGGGCCATGGCCCAGGGTCACTGCTGTTGTCCAAAAAATTGGCTCGGCTCCCCGGTGTGCAGTGGCCGGTCTCACGGGACGGGACGGGATGTTGATTATTTATTTCAGCATCGCACGAACCTGGGGGGTTTCCCACAAATCAAAGGCACCAAAGGGGACTTTCTGCACAGTTGAACTGCACCTTTGACATCGTGGTTATCCTGTTAGTACCTCCCACCGCCGTGTGATTGGTCAGTGATTCACATGTGGCTGCACAAGGGAGTTACAGCTCATACCCACCCTCAGGGGAAGGGTCTTCACCTGGGCCAGGGTCCTCTTGACCTGTGGGCGTGAGGTTTGGTGTTAGAATGAAGGTTGTTCAGCTCAGGAGACTCAATCCTCTCATCTCGCCAAGTTGGTCAGACTCCAAAACACGTTGATTAGTAGCATTCTCAAGGTCCATATGTTCCTCCTCAAGAACATTAACAATATTTGCTTCCCTTGATTAGTTTTTTCATTAATCATCCTCTGCACACGCTCAAAAACAGAACCCTCCCTGCCTGGCTCTGCACGTTGGTCACTATTAACCATTTCAAGGGGATGCTCTGGTGACAGAGTCCCCCCTGGGGGACTTCTCTAGGGTTTACTCCATCAGTCTCATCGCTCCCCTTTAGAACAGCATGGATGGGTGCGTTGTATCATCACACACGTGCACACAAAAGTCATCAAAACAGTCACAAAAAGAGCTCTCAACATCTTTATCTGTGATGTTAAATCAGGGACCCAGGAGGGGAACCACTTCTGTGCCTCTTCGAATCTTAAACAAGTGTCATCTTTCTTTATATTCTACACAAAATCTGAGCGTGTTTCCAAATTTCATTCAGATCTGTAGAAATTTGACCACTTTGACAAATAAGTACCCATCCAGGACACAGCCCTGTCTGAGGCCAACGTTACATCTGAGGCCGTTCTGTTTGTGCAGCAACATTTGCTACTTCCTTCTTGCAGAGCCCAAACTGCACCCGAGGTCTCGTTCCCCATTTCCTCAATGAGGGCTGAGCTATTCACAGTGGCTTTTTCAAATTCCATTGTCCCCAGCCGTGGGGTGAACCATCGAGCAGAAGAGCAAGTGGCCGTGGGCCTGTCCATCAGAGGATTACGAGTCCATTTATACCTTTTTAAAATAAATTCTCAACCATAATTCTGAATGTAATTTACAGACTGCAGAAATATTGGGGATTAAAGCCTCTAATGTACATTTCCCATTCCTGGGTAGAGCTTTCCTGGCCTTTCTGCAGAACCAGAACAATCCTTTTCCCTCTGGAAGTGGCAACGCAGATCACAAATTCCCCCCCCAGTTCTATTGCACCATCTGATCCCCCCTCCATGGGCTGTTTGAGTGAGTGAAATCCTGGGGATCCCTCCTGGGGGGGCACTACTAAATACAGGTGTGTAAGATTCTTGTGGATTCTAAACATCAACATCCACCTCCCATTGCTGTTCTTCAGTTGCTCTGGTAACAGTGAACAAGGTGTTTCTCCACAAGTTGCTCCATGATATATTGAGTGTTGGAATTCCTACAAGAGGGATCCCTTCTTCACAGAATCACAGACTGGTTTGGGTTGGAAGGGACCT
>BJBW01009966.1:0-16575 GCA_004320125.1 Scolopax mira
GGCCCCAGTACCGAGCCCTGTGGGACACCACTCGTGACTGGACGCCAGTTGGATTTAACTCCATTCACCACCACTCTCTGGGTCCGGCCCTCCAGCCAGTTTTTAACCCAGCAGAGGGTATTCCCGTCCAAGCCCTGGGCAGCCAGTTTTACCAGGAGGATACTGTGGGAGACTGTATCAAAGGCTTTGCTGAAGTCCAGATAAACAACATCCACAGCCTTTCCTTCATCCAGCAAGCGGGTCACTTTGTCATAGAAGGAGATCAGGTTTGACAAGCAGGACCTCATCTTGAGATCCTGCTTGAGATAATATCTCATCTTGATCTCCCCTCATCTTGTAATTTTAAATAAGCATGGTTTGCAAGCACAACTACAATAATTTGGTTCAGCATTTTCATTTTTCATATGACTAAATCACAAAATGCTTCGTGATGGAAGGGAAACATCTACCTACACTTCAGTGGAGAAGGAAAAGCTTGTGTCAGAGCAATCAACTCTTCTCCTGAGGAAAAATAACACTCACCTGTGTGCTGCTGCAGGCTAGTTTGCCTTCCAGTCCCACCAGTCATCCTACAGGCCAAATAAAGCGAAGGGTAACAGGGACCGATGTCAAGAGCTCAACTGGTGCTCCAGGGGGGACAATAAATGTGTTGACATCTGTCCTCCAAGGTCTCCTCAGGGTAAGAAAAAAGCCAGGGAAAGATGGAGCTGCTTAGAATTGCTACAGCACAAGAGGAAGAGACAAGATATTTTCACCAGATCAGGCAGTACATTTTATTTGTAAGAAATTCTACTTCTAAGCCATGTTGGTGGAATATGAGTATTGTTGTTTTCGTTGGGTTTCGGTGGGGGTTTTTTGGGTTGGGTTTCTTTCTTTGCTTTTTTTTTTTTGCTTGGGTCTTTTGGGTTATTTTTGGTTTATTTTTATTTTAAGGAGTCAGAAGGATATTAGTGTCTCTCTCTCTCTTTTTTGAAATAAAAAATGCCCCAACGCAAAGGTCCAAGACTCTTTGCGAATGTCCTTTGTCACAATGAAACATTGTCCATTTTGGTGGATGTTCTATTCCACCAAGGAGAGAAACCAAAACTTTTCATCACCCGAATTTCCTACCTCAGTGCCTGAACCTTCAGGGGGATTTTGGGAGAGTGGAATTTGGTCCCTCCACCAACTAGGCTCCCGGTGAATCGACGGCGACGATGCCTGTAAAGATCCTACCTCTCATCCTGCAGCACAAATAAAAACCATCTCAGCAAAGAAAAGGACACAGTTACCGGCTGTTTTACATTCCAACCACAGATTCTTCAAAAAAAAAAAAAAAAAAAGCTGTTGATGGAGAAAAAAAAAAAATTTAGTCTGAGCTAAGGGGCTGTGATGAGCCACTCTGCTCCTTGGTGTTATTCACATGCTGTGGGGTTAAAAAAAAATAAAATCCCACTTCAAAAAAAAAAAAAAAAAAAAAAAGAAGTGGGAGACAGGGTAACCTGGGACACACACTTTGTGATCATGCCAGCTGGGGGTGGGGGGGAGAAGAAAAAAAAAAAAAAAGAGGCATATGGGATTTATTTAAAAACTAGGGTTTTAATAAGGTGGAAAATAAGTCATTAAAGAAAAACACCACAAAAAAAAAGCAAACCCTCCTCCCCCCTTTTAGCATATGCAAATCTTGAGCAAATCCTGCTATTTTTTCTCACCCTCACATTAACGCCGTGCAGAACGGAACATGAGACACAATTTTGTTGGTGGGGTTTGCTTGTTTCCTTTTTCAGTGGAGAGCTTTATCACCTGCAGCGAGGAACGTGTTGTATCAGTGCAAGGAAAGGCTGCAGGAGCAATCGAGAAGATCTGGAGAAGATGAAGGTCTGGAACCTGGTCCAGAAGCCCACAGCCTTTCAGCGCAGCATTTCCTCTGTTCCGAGGTGCCAATTTCACATCGTTCACACATACTTAGAAAAGGCACACGTTCATCTTTTGTTGGGAAGCAAGAAGTACAGGGTCTCCTGCTTGCTGTCAGTTCTTCTTGGGAACGTCCTCCTGGTCCACAGCAGACACTGGTGCAGCAATATGGGGGTAACCAGCTGGAAACCTCAGTGATTTACAATCTCCAAACTCATTTCAAAAATATATCTGAGCAGTAGAGGAGCCCAAATAAACTCCTCCAAGCTCAGGAGGAACTACCCGTAGTGGTACCTCCACCCACCCATCTACAGCAGCTGTGCCCCTGCTCATTAATGTAAAGTCAACTCAGGTGCCTACAGCACATCTTGCCATTAATCAGAAGCAGCACCTGCATTTCTAAATACTCATTCCAAAAAACTTATCAGGGGTGAGGAAGGTTTAGCAAGTCTGTGGTCCCTTCTTCCCTATCTCCTGCTGGAGGCAGGGGGGAGGTAATGCCATCTGTAGGGGGAAATCTTCTATGCCCTTGAAGGGAATGGCTTGCCTGATAAAATTCAACAAATACTGATATGTATTTATCCTGCTCTCTGTTTTCCCTTTAAGAAAAGAAAGCAAAGGAAAAGCAGCTGTTTCCTCCCCAAGTGCAGAAAATATTCAGGAAAAAAAAATAAACAGGAAAGCAAAGCATTTTACACTCAGATTTATAGGATTTTATCATCTGGACAGAGACAAAAATGATAACGTAGGAAGGGATCCTGATAGAAGAGTGATAAATCTAGACCCAGACTCAGAATTTACAGGGCTCTCGGGTTTCTTGCTCACTCCTAATTTGATGTTTATCTTAGAATAATGCATTACCTCTGTCTCACTACTTAGGCCTGAAGCTGATGCGCTCATTTCAACAGCATCACTCTGTTTTTCCAGCAGTGTAAATGAAACCAGCCCAAGGACCAGAGCATCTCCCAGTATGAAATGTGTTTTAATATTGTTATCTTTGCTGAGATACAGATTTCTAATGCCAGCTCAGGAAGGCTTTTTTAATAATTGAGCACAGTAGAGGGTAAAATGTTGACAATTTTTCTGACTCATGGGTACAGGGAAACAAGTTTTATCTGTTCTGCAGCGGTTGTTGGTGCTTCCCTCCTTTTCCCAGCAGCTGGGCTGGAGAAGGGACAGAGCTGAACCAAGCTGGAAGAGACTGATATGACTCAAATTTTTCCCTCTGAGGGTGGTGAGAGCCTGACCCAGGTTGTCCAGAGAAGCTGTGGTTGCCCCATCCCTGGAGGGGTTCAAGGCCAGGTTGGAGGGGGCTTGGAGCAACCTGGTTTGCTCCATCATGAAACTGGGTGTTCTTCGAGGTCCCTTCCAACCCAAACCATTCTATGATTCCATGACTCAAACTGGGGCATCCCACACATTTTGCCCAGTAGAAATAAAGCCTTCCCTTGCTTCAAAACAAGACATGATGTGATGAAGGGCCTAATTGCAAAGCTGCTAAGACTAAACTATCTCTCTCCATACAATTGCCTAGGTTGGAAGAAACGTTTAAGATCATCTAGTCCAGCCTAGTTTAGGGCAAACCGTTCAGCTCATCTTCGTTAGGTGCAATTAGTTGCATGGTTCAGTGTAAGTTATTACTATGTTCAGGCACTGAAGTCAATTATCTAGTCTTTTATTAAAAAAAATAAGGAAAAAAAACCATGAGGGCTTCCCAATAGCTTTTGTTTAACACTGTTGCCAGGGGATTTCAAAATACGCCACCTTTCCCACCCTTTGAGCTCCAGCTACTGGAGAAGTTGAAGGTTTTTTGCCAGCCTGTTTCTTTTCCTCGTTTATTCCTCGATAACGAAGTGATTAAGTGACTAACCACCAGGCAGGAGAGGAGCAGATGAGAAGTGGCAGACTGTATTTAAAAAGGGAAGCCGGGTGGATAAACAGAGGCTTTAAGCAACTGTGTCTGCTCCAAAGGAATGCCAGGAATAATGTGTCAGATAAAAATACACAAACCCTCAACGCTCCGTCGTGGCAAATGCTCATTCCCCAGCTCTGCACAAAGTAGTTTGTGAGAGTTATGTCTGCGCTGGGGGAACTAAATGGCATCGATGAGTAAATTCCATATGGCCCTCCTTGAATTGTTTCCACAAGAAGCTGGGTAACGGGGATGGGGATCAGGGTCTGGAGGCAGAACAGCAGGCTGGTGCCAGCGAGGATCACCCCAGTAAGGTACTGGAGGTCTGCTGGTGTGCACCAATGTCTCAGCAACAGGGCATCTGCACCCTGGGGGCTTTCAAAAGCTGGAATAAAGAGCTGTGAAGGTGCGAAGACCCTCCCTTGATGCTCCTGATGGTTCAGCGCCCCGAGCAGGGAGACAGGTCCCATTTCCCTTCCAAATAGGGGCTGAATTCTCTGTGTTCAAACGCCTCAGCCCCCTTGGGTGACAGGCCCTGAAAGTCAATGCTCTCCCGAAACGGCTCTGACCTTTTCGGCGCCGGCTGATTTGATGAGCTGACTATTCATCTTCTGCTCCTTCACAACCTCCAGATCCGTGTGGGGAGGAAGGGAGGGTGGCACAGGAAGCTCCTTAAACAAGTAGGAAGAGTCACAGGAGGGAATTTGGGGTGCCTGCCTGGAAGACACGTGTGTTAGGGAGCAGGGCATCCCTCCAGCCAGAGATGCAGCTCTGGTTTCAAGGACTTCATGCAGCTGCAAAGTATTTGAGCCAGGACACAGTTTTTTTATATTTCACCCCCATTTTAGGTAACAAAGGGCAAGGCCAACACAAGAAGCATCATGTAAATAAATTACAATGCTTTATTTCTCGTATTTAGCATCTAAAGGGGATTGGTTTCAGATCTTGGCAACTACTTAGCAATTAGTCTATTTTGCTTTTAATTTGGTTTCTTGTGGCCAAGACTCCCCTTCTCTGAGGAGTGGCATGCACAGTAATTGCTGGTTTATTGCAATTAATCATTGCCGGGTTCAGCTTCCTTGAAGGTATCCAACTGAATTTAGGATTTCTCACACGTTATATACGTATCTGGGTATAATTTGGGTCCAGTCTTGCCCTTACACCTTTCCTTGGACTGAAGCACATTGCACTTAGATCGACAGTAAATCTCTCCTTGCCTATAAAGTCTCATTAATACAGTCATTGGTAATATATTCATATGAAATGTCACACAGGTTACAAGTCATTTAGGATAAGGCTCTACGTTGGAAGTGTATATTAAAATAATTGGGCAGTAGCCATACCCAGAAAGCTGTTAGCCAAGTAGTCATTCAAGAGATCTCCCAAGGGGCAGTTCTCATTGAAGTGGCTCTGGTCTCAGCTCACACCACCTAAGTTCAAGTATCTTGAGCTGGGCAGTCATGTTGTACAATAAATAGAGATAAATGATGCTTCCAGAGACAGATTCAGACCTTTGGAGGCTTAGATTGCTCTTTAAAAGTGCCTGCCCCTAATAAATTTTGGCACAGAGGTGAAGACCTGGCACAGAGCTGTAGTCCTAGCTCTGATCCTCACCAACGTGAGGATCTGGGCGAGGTGGAGCTAAACCTCAACACCACAGGAAGGTTGCAAAGGTGGGTAGTTTTTCTGGCCAGAACTAGAGTTTTTACCCCCATGGAAAAGACCTGTTAAAGGCAGGGAGGGATCTGGAAGCCTTGGTCTACCTATTGCCATTGCAACTGGGAGGAAGAATTTGCCCATAAGCCAGGGGTAGGGATGTCTTGGAGTACCAGAGAGTGGATTACCTCTGAGCGGTCAGATGAGGTGTTCTGTTGGAATCAGGTCAAGCAACTCGAGTCCACATTCCATCTTCACAAGCCTCTGCGAAAGGATTATTTTCTAAGGTCACGTCTATCTGCTTCGAAGGTCTTCCAGATTAGGGAATAGTTGAGAATTGGACCAATGGCGACACTGAGCTGAGATAAAAGCCAGCAGATGAACACACCTTTCAACTCTCAAATCTCAGTTCACGGATGGATTGTCTGAAGAGATCAGATGGAAAAAAAAAAAAAATCAATGCAAGACGTGACAGAGCAGCCTCTGGAGTTAATGTTCATCTGCTATATGCCCATCAAACATTATATTCATTTACAAAATTTGAGTCAATACAAACAAGAATTTTACCTGGGTGTGTGCAAGGAATACAGAGCTTGGTCTAGTCTGTAGGCAGGAACGTAAGGGGGTTTAGGTTCCTGAATTTAGCACAAATCATTGGCAGATGAGTTCCTAAATACAGAAGAATCCAAAGCTTTGGCTTTTATTAGGTAGGCTTAGTTCCTGCTGTCACACTCCAAGTGGACAGAAAACCCTCAGCTTTTGCAAAGACCCTGCTTTGTCTTTCACCAAACTCCAAGCATTTGTCATCCAACAAGCTCCTCTTCTGTCTCCCAGCTTCTCCATACCAGCAGGTTCCAGGACCGGCTACAGAAATTCTCATTCTGCAGGTAGTGAAGTGTCTGTGAGTGCCAGCTTCAGCAAAATAAAGTCGGTGACATATTTTAAAGGGATGTCATTTTATTAATTATTAAGTATCCTTGCCCATTTTTTCTTAGAATCAGGTTAAGTGAATTATTTCTTGACAAAAGTAATTGCACTCCTGTAATGAAAATTCCAAGGAACTTCAGAGCTCTCTGATAAATGGAGGTAGGGTTTGGGGGGTGGGAGCAGTGTATGAGGTTTTTCCCTTTGTACAATGGGGTGAAATGCAAATTCCATGGATTTCCTCTCCCCCCACAGTTAGTAGATTGTGTCCCCATCAACCCTGGTGGGGCGAGAAAATTATATCGTCACTTCTTGGCTGAAAGTGAGAGAACTCACTTTTTAACTTTCACAAGTCTGCAAAATGGATGGAGCAGGAGATGATGTGTATGTACCTGTTAAGAACTCTAAGAGATTTTTCAGGGAAATGGTAAATTATCCAGCATGAGGGAAAGCTTTAAGAACAGATAAAATATTAGTCAGGAATGTTACCAGTGTAACAAAGAGTCATTTTTGGCCTGTTTAGCCTTTGAAACTCATATTTGAGCAAAGACCAAAATCAAAACAGCATCCATTCTATGTAGCGTCTTGTCTAAACTATGTTGAGTTGGTTTAGTTCTTTTTTGTTCATTTAGGTATTCATCAGGTTATGAACTTTTTATTTCCTCATCAAACTAGACAGATTCTTTTTTGTTGTTGTTGTTCTTCTAGCTCAGAGAATTTGGAACAGGGTCCAATCAACAGAGTAATCGCAAATCTTTGTCACTTTCTAGAACTCATTTTTCACTACCAAAATTAATAAATACTGCGGTGTTTTTGAAATGACACATATTAGAGATAATGCCCTTCATAAAATGTGGCATGTAACTAAGCCATTATCACTGAATGCACAAGAACTTCATTTTGCTTTCCAACACAAACAAGAACTGCTCCTCAAGGGATTTGCTAATAAGATTCTGTGTTGAAAGGAGTTGATTAGGCACAAAGATAGAGCACAACAACGAATTCCTCTCTGTATTGCTAGAGTTTCAAATTAAATACTCTTTCTGGAGTAACAGCCAGATAAATACATTTGAGATTAATACGTAGGGATGGAAGGGTCAGTTGGGATAATATGACAACCATAAAAATATCTACATTTTTCTAAATTAAATAAGTTTGCATGTGGAAGAACTTCAGTATTTTTTTTTTTTGACATTCCTACCATGTGTCTGTTCCATTGCAGCATCATGTTGGGACCATTTTCCTTGGTAAATCCATAGTCAGTGCCTGACCCATGTACTCACCTCGCCTTTGGAAAGCTCTTTCAGAGGAGGATAGAGCCAAACCAGCTTTGATTGAGGAGAACCCAAATCAAACCAATCACCGCAGAGGAACCCATGATATCGACTAATTCCATGCATTCAAAACTTTGCATTTTATCAGCGTGTTCTGGCCACTTGAGTATATTGATTTCTTAACATTGTGATCTTTTCCTGGAGTAAAATCCTCAGTGTTCATTGGCACCGATCACACTGCAGACACTTAGTGAAGGGATATGTCCTTTGGATAGGTCCTTTGGTGGTGGCTTCTACCACCACCTCCCAGGAGTGTTCCATCCGCATTCATTCTCGAACAACAGGATAATTTTTGCTGAGGAAGGTTGAGAATAAACTTACCAGTGGTGGAAGGTGCTAGTAAATTTGCCCAATGCTCCCCTCTCTGTCAGCTCAGATGTCTCACTCCATTCACCTCGTGTAAGGGAACACTCCGAAGTGTTCATTTACTCACTTCAGATGGCCTTTTTTCCTATTTTTCCGTATTTTCCCCACATAGCAGTTCATTCCTTGCTGTATTTAAAGACACTTATCGCATTGCCAGCTCTTGTCTTTCATCTAATTATGTCCCTGGACGTAGTTTATCTGTTTTGTTGCTCACCTTTGCAGTAACACATTCTACTTTTCTACCACAATTTTCTTTATAGCCTTTGCAGTTTGCATGAATTGCTTTCTGTAAGTAGTCTTTACTTCTCTCAGCACTGAAAATACATTCCTTGCCTGCAGGCTACTGAATATGATCTTCATCGCAAAGGAAGAACATTTTGCTATCATCTACCCTGATTTGTTAGTTCATCTTCAGAGTATCATCTCATGTATTACTTATTGCCCTCTGCTGAAAACAGACGTTATGCTGAGGGGGTGGATTAGTTCCTCTGCAGGCTTCAGAGGAATTCTTGCAGGTGGATGCCCAAGGGGCTACTACAGGGAAGTGAATCAATGCATGTACACCTTATTTTAATATAGCTGATTAATAATAATTTTTTTTAATCTGCTTGAATTTTGATGAGTTGGTCTGTCTTACATTAGCTTGATTGCAGCATTTTATTACTCTCCATCAAGGAGGTCAATAGGATCCTTTGGAGCATTTAGGACCTCAGAGCTGGAGTCATGAAGGGAATACAGGTTTAGAGTTGTACGAATGCAGGGTGAGAAGCCAACCAGGATTCTGATGGTCATGGCCATGGACAGCCTGATCTAGGTAGCCCTCGTAGTGCCCCTCTGCTTTCTGGAAGCTGGACCACAAGACCCCAGAGGTCCTTCCAACCTAAATGGAGCAAGGTGATGTCAGGTGGCTCAGGAGCTGCCAGACTTCCAACCTGATTAACAAAGATTATAATAGGGTGGCTTTGGTGCTCTTCAACTTGATCTCTTCTGTATAGATGAGATTACAGACCTTCCTTTCCTGATTGGTATCTGCTGCTGTGCAGAAGACAAGGGCTCAGCATCTCATGGGGTGCACACCTGATTGACTTGGTTAACAGAAGATATATGCCCTTCAACCACCTAGGTACATTCAAGAAATGAGGACTAGTTTCAAGATGCCAGGATACATGATTAAATTTCTCAGCAGTGCTTGTTTGTCTTCCCTCTCCATCCTCTTGTCTCTATGAACTGAAGTTACCTGGGGTGAAATAAATACCAGACAAATGTATCAGAGCTCTGTCAATGGTGGTGGGTGGAACTGTAAAAATGAAAAAAAAAAAAAGAAAGTAATTCTGCTGTGTCTTCACAATATATTTGACATTTTCCTTTTCCTTCTAAATGTAACTAAACTAACTGTCATGGCTTACCTGAGAAAGCCTTAAATATCTCAAAGTATATTTATTGAGTCTTATTGTATTGTTGATGCACTATGCACAGGAGAAAGGGACCTGAGAATCTGCGCAGTATAATGCTGACTGAATTCACAGAAAAAGATGAAGGCTGAGAGTATCTCTTAGAGAATGAAAAGATGAGAACACTTTACAAGTGTTACAACAACACTTTACAATTGCTCACAAAGCCCAAGAGCAGCCAAGAACAAAAAGTGGTGGCATATTAGGACAGCGTGCAAGTGAAAAGCATTTTATAAATAACCTGAGACCAAAGTGATATATGTTATATACAAATATATATGTTACAGAGAATAAACTTCATGCGGATTGATGGAACAGCATCTCCGTTCAACGTTGTCCTCCCTCTATGGTGATGGCTTTGCTCAACCACTGCCACACGAAGAGCTGCTGAGCCCACTCATGTGCTTCCAGCCTGGATGCATGGTAACTGTAGAAGCTTTATAGCCAAAATCTGCCATATTCACAGGTGAGAAATGAAGATCACAAAATCTCCGCTGGAGCGGAGGAAAGCATGAGACAGCACTCATCTGAATGTGGCATCTCCCTGAGGGTAACGCTTATTTTTAAATTAGTGTCAATCCAGATTGAGTCTTCCTGACTTACTCTGAAGTCACAGTGATATAAGGATATAAGGACGGAGAGAACTTGTCCCAGAAAAAAAAATATTACAAGAAAACAGAATTAAAAAAAAAGGATTTTAAATAAAAAAGTAAAAACTGGAACTTACAAGCAGTATAATAAAAGTAGGGAGGTGAACATAAATTAAATATTGAAAAGGCTTCAAACGAGGCTTTTTTTTTTTGTTCTTCTTGTTGAAAATCAAACACCTGATTGGGTTCTATTCCAGTAGTAATATGTAAAACCAGCGGTTCTGCATTCTGCTACAGTCCCATGACTGCAGGGGACTAACCTTCTGTGACTGCACTGCTTAATCTTTATTCAGGAGCCATAAAAGACTCTGTAATCTCAGGTGGTTTTCTCTGATCCCAGCCTTCTTTCTAATATATACAATATGTCCTATGACAATCCAAGACGTGACCTTCTTGGTGATATATTGAGGAGGACTGAGCGAATATAGGTCAAGAAAGTGACAGCAGCCTCACGTCGGGGAGTTCTTTTGCCAGGCACTGCTGCGGAGGAGCAGCAGGGATTGCTTGGCATTCCGGTCAGGTCCAGAGATTCCAAACCAACTCCGACCAAATAAGAATGAAGCATGAATCTCTAGGTACCTTCTAGTGGCAAAACCATCACTGAGGCAGAAACTGAAAAAAAAAAAAAAAGTTAACATTTGGTCCATTTAAAATTTAGAATCGTAGAATGGTTTGGGTTGGAAGGGACCTTTGAAGGCCATCTCTAGTCCAACTTCTGCAGTGAGCAGGGACATCTTCAACTAGAGCAGGTTGCTCAGATAATTTCCCTTGTGGCACCCCAGCACAGGTTGATGGCAGCTGGTGTTTATTAATATAAATGAAGGCACGATGGTACACAGGAACACACCGTAAAGACCAATCAATTGAGGATTGATTGCCTAATCCACGTTAATCCCCTGTCCATATCTCACCGGTTTGGCTATAAGGATGCGATGGAAAATTGCAGAACATTTTGCTAAGTCAATGTATACGTAACAAGGTGCTTTTCCCTCACCCACAGAGGCAGTCAGCTCGTTGCAGAGAGCAGGCAAGTTGGTCAGAAGCAACCCCTTCCCCTTCCTGTCCTTCAGATGCTTTGAAAAGCCTCCAGGAGGGTTTTCTCCACAGCCTTCCCAGGGAAGGAGGATAAGGTAGCAAGACCTGTATCTCACAGGTTGTCTTCTCGTAGATGGCTTTGATTTTTTGCCTTTTTCCAGCCATCATGTGGTTTCATAAATGACAGACAGGGGGTTCACAGCCACACCTTTTGCACCTTCAAGTGCATCCCATCTGGAACAATAGACTCTTATATAGACAACTCACTTAGGTGGTCCCCAACCCACTTAGGTGGTCCCCAACTTAATGTCCTTCTTCTGTACAAAAGGCATCACTTGCCCAGACTGTCTCTGGACCTTTCAGGGCAGGACTTGTCAGTAAAGCCTGAAAATTATACCTGTAACTGACATATAGTTTAGACACAGTAAATTAATATAATGCCTGTGCATAGTGTGTATGGTTTCTGTGTATAAATAGTATACTACACTCATTAGTCTAATTAAAGGAGTCCTTTTTCCTACATAGCCTTAATTTACGGGCATGGATTTCTCCAACGTAGCCGATTTGCTTCAGCTACCTTTGTGTTTACGTGGCAAAAGCTTCCAGTGGTCTGATTGTCCTGGCAATGCAGTTCTTAAATATTGATTGCGATGTGCATAACTCTGCCTGCAATTAGCTGTGCCTGAAAAAAAACCCTTTCTGTTGAATTAGAGACTGCCTTCTCACTTAAAGTCCTTGATTTTCGGTTTGTATCCACTTCCACCTGCCCGTATTTCTCTAAGAAACAAAATAATGATAGAAAAATAAGAGAAGACCTAATCTAAATACAGAGATTCAGGAAAGGCTTAAAGATCCACAGCAAATTCTGTCCCTACAGGATTTTCAGAAATGGTGATTTGGCTAAAAAGCTATACATGATGCTTACTGAACTAAGACACGAGAAGTTCTACCTCCCTAAACTTATCTCCACAGTACCCTAGGCATATCAGAGACAGGTTTTTGATGTGTAGACATCACTCGTGTCCGTTACTGGATTGTGAGAGGGTAAGTCTGTCATCTGTGTTACCCCGAGCACAGGCACAACCATGGAAAGTGTACACACAGAACCCATACAGGTAATTTCTGATTCCTCCATTTTCCTGCGAGAACCTATTTCCACTCCATATCCTCCAGTGCCCCTGAACTCATCTAATTTAGCACAAATGGGACAACCAAAGTGCAGAACCATAAAGAGATCAGTGAATCAGCATGACAATACTGTCACCAATAAGGGACTTCATTGTTATTTAGGATGCCCTGGTCTAACTGACCTCATTCATATTTATGGTCCTTGACAGCAAGGAAATAATTTTCATATAAATAGCTGTGAGCATATGAGTCAGGAATTCCAAGGCTGGAGGAAGCCCTTCCAGCTGACTAGGTACTTGTTCATCACACTTTTGAAATCTAGACCAAAGAAGTGAGAGGCGTCTTGTTTCCATGAAAACACCTCATGAAGACACAACTCTACGGTTCCTGGTGGGAGTCAGAGAAGGTTCTGGTTGGTGTCCATCATGCAAGAACCTAGAGAAGGGCACTTTGCCGACCAGATGCACTTAAGAAAAAAGAAGAAAATTTAAGGCAGTCATTCTCAATATTTTCTTGGCGACACCCTTGCCTTTGGACCTTAAGAAACATTTGAAGAGCAAATTCCAGCTGCAGCAAATCTATGTTCGAGCTTCTTCACCCGTGTTTGTGTCAAAGCATTCAGAACCAATGTAGGTTGTGAGTATCCTTCAAATTTCTTCAACTTTCACTAGTCAAGTTTAATTTGTCATAGCTATTAATGAAAGACATCATGACCTTTTTGTTAGAAGACTAGTGTTCTCCTCTCATCAGAACACCAATAAAAAGGAGAAGCTCACAGCAATGTTGTCTTAATGAATCTTCCATAAGGTTGATTTTTCAAGGAAGGGACAACTGGGACCATGATTATTTCAGTGAAGACCTTAAAAAGAAAGAGGAGAGAGCTCTTTTAATATCATTCAAGGTGACCTTCAGGCAACTTGGCTGAGAAGAGTCTACAGTAAGGCAATTTTTCTGCTGAATAGGTTGAAAATACGAGCACTGTCCCAGAATTAAAGTCTAGGACAGTAAAACAGATAACATGCATCATTAGGAAGCACAATATTCCCATGCCCTAAAGACAATCAGAGATAGAAAGTTGGAAAAGCAATTTTGCCAAGTCCTCTCTTTCATAAATCAAAATTAAAACCATGGTTCTGAAATTATGAGCAGTTTTGCTCATTAATTATTTATTTAATGAACTGTGCAGGCTCTGTTTTAAGCCAAGTTTAGAAACAATGTTTTATGCTGTGATTTTCAAAATATTACTGATCTAAGTTCTGACTAAATTATGGGGATTTTTAGGATACTAACTTTAAGATTTCTTCGAAAATCTTTGTCTAAAATGCTATAGGCGGTGTGCAGTTGAAATCAAACCTGTGTTACGGTGTCAGTGTCAATCTTGTTCAGTTACAAGAACGCATCTTAATCACTGCACTTCAGCCATAGCAACCAGGGAACACATCCAGGAGCCTTAGGGGAAAATCTGAATTTGAATAACCCAGAAAAAGGTATTCTGGTTTTTGATCACATGCACCACTTTTCATCATGCAGAAATCTACTGACAAGCCCCAGTGCTTGGTCAAGACCTGTAAAATATTATCTGTTAAGAGCAAGAACTGATCAAAATTTCCAAAAACTATACCCCGAGGCATCACAGTTTCAATTTGATGTCCAAATATTTCATCAAACAGAAGTGCAGAGCTCCATCTCTTTGATGAATAGTACAACCTTATTTGCTATTCATGAAAGATTTTCTTCTCGTTGAGAATCTTTGGTCAATCCAGATTGCAAGCATGTTGTTTGCCATCTGGTACTCGTTGCTCTCATTTCAAAGCTCTCATCTGAGAAGTTTTGCTCATGCATTTAATGGATGCTCTGTATGGTAGTGGACATGACAACTTCATCTGCAGAGCAAGTGAGACCTCAACAATGGCTGAGAAGCGCACGGGAATATTGGATGAAGGAACCATTGGATTTGCAATTTCTGGACTTCACACCTACCAGCAAATGTCAGGTAGTTGATGGGTGTGTATCAGATGTCCATGTCCATTCCCATCTACCACCGTTTACATATTCTGCCGCTCTACAGAGTCACAGAATATTTTAGGTTGGAAGAACTTCTCAGGTTGGAAGAACATCTGAGGATCATAGAATGGTGTATGTTGGAAGGGACATTAGAGATCATCTTGTTCCAACCCCCTGCCATTTGGTATTGGATCCTCTGCTCCAAGCAGGGCCAACTTGAAAGATAACTCAAGCTTGCTTAGGAAAAACAATCTTGAATCTGCCCAAGGATGGAGATTTTATAACTTCTCTGAGCCCCTACTCCAGTGTTCAACTGTGAAAACTAATGTTTTCATCAATAATGTATAAGAAATGATGAACCACAGCAAAAAGAAAAGAAAACAAACCACCAACACAAACAGGCATGGTTGCAACTTGCCACAGGAAGAAACACCAGTGGAAATAATTGGTAAATCAACATAAATTATTTCCTTGCACAGCAGGAAACTTCCAAAATAAAACATCCACAATGAGCTTTATGTATGGGGCACTCTTTCCAAACTGTCCATTCCTGATCTCAGACCAAGTGATTGTGTTTCACCTTAAGCACAGAGGTAAATCATGCCAACCTTTATTAATTCCAGGGATATTAACAGCATGAGGAGCTGTGGTCCACCCTGACATACCTTCTATCTCTTGGTATGACTTCACTCCACTGAATCACGGGACAATCCTCTTCCCTCCTCCTCCTCCTCCCCATTTCACAGGTCAAATATTTATTCCAGCTTCTGCAGGAGACCAGACCAAACCCTGCAGCGTATGATTAATAAGCCTAAATGATGTTCAAACAACCAACAACCGGATCTTTAAATAAAGATGCCAGTGAATCTGCTGCCAAATGATGCAGATCACAAGCTTAATTTTCTGTCTCTAGGAAAGCTCTCACAGAATTGCCTTGATAAACATAATAACCTCCAGCATAAAATATTTTTTCCCCCACTAGTGTGTTTGAAGGCTCGTTCCAGAACTTTACACCTCGTGTAGTTAGAAACCATCTAATTTCCAGCCTTTCGTAACTAATTTACATCCATTTGATCTCCCGCCAGAATCAGCATCCAGTTTAAATCATTTCCTCCTCTTTTGATATTTCTACCCCCAGTAATTGATACATTTGGGCTGGATACCAACGGACGCAGAAATACACGTGTGATCCCCCCCCCTCCCTTCCCTGCTCTCCAGAGGGATAGACCAAGAGTTGTGACACGGTTCAGATGATGGAGAGGGAAAACATTCCTTGTGAGATCACTTGGAATGGGTCTGGAACAAAGGGAAGGTGCTTCAGCAATCAAGGTACGGGATGAAGATCGCTTGAACAAGGCTCTGGGGGCTGTCAGGTAGAAAGAATTGGCAGGGTTTAGACACCTCCTGGGTGTGAGGAGCTCTTTCCTCCCCTCTTACAGGCACAGAGCTCCAAATGGATAGTTTCATTCTGTTTTGCTTGTCAGACAAGTTGGACAAGCAGAGTGATTTCATTAATTGCCATATCTCCATTAATTTAGTAATTCTGCTAATAATATTTTAATAACTTTTCAGGTAAGAGTCGGGACATTTTTGCAGTCTCCCTTCTCATTTATCTTAATTCATAAGGATCTGACAAGTTGAGTGGCCTAAAGTTGATTTCAAATGACTTGTTGTAATATACAAGTAAAAATGGTAAATTTTATTAGAATGTGACCTCGTTTTAGGGGAAAAGCTTTTCTGGTTACCTTGTAAAATACAATTAATCAGCTTTGAATACCTGGATATATTTATCTCCAACACATAATATGAGTTGGAGATAATAAATACATCATATGAATATGCACAGCGCAGGAGGAAGCGTTCTCTGTTTTATTTAATTTCTAACTTGATATCATTCTTCTTCTTAGATATAAAAGAGATAGACCAAGGGTAAAATACATTAATTGACATATAGAACTAGTTTGATGCAAAAAACAAATGACAAATCTCAAACATAAAGACATATGTTGCTAGATAATGGAGGAAAGTACACACAGTAAGCTGTGTGCTTGCATAATTAAAATAATTGCTTAGATTGATAAAATTATTTTGTTGAAACTGCACTGATATAATAACTAAATAAATTTGTCAGAAAAAGGGCTTCTGTTGATGACCACATCCAACCTTTCTCCCAGCGTGATCTACCAGAACCAAGCCACTGCCAGCACAGTTTTGAGGGAATT
>BJBW01009967.1:10033-56577 GCA_004320125.1 Scolopax mira
GACAAGTGGGCATAATAATTATCTGTAACAGTATAAATGTGTGAACACACTGCAATAAAATTGAGGCTTGCTTTATCACTCATATTGAGTCGGCTGCTCGTCTCCCTCGCTCATCGCAATTAAATATTTCACAAGAGTTATATGATTAACTCATGAGATTTTTGAGGTTTTATGGGAAATATGATCAGGTCTATCTTTGTTCTTGTCAAGTAGATATATCCTTTTGGTCTCTATGTAAGGTTTCCTTTGTTACAGGTTCTGCAATAGGAGAGCAGCAGTAGCACTTGAGCAGGAAAAGGAGAAGAAGAGAAGGGAACGGACTATGTTAGTTTTGCTGAGATTTTGACCTGTTACTCTGCCTCCAAACTTATACTTTTCCATGGCAATATTATGGAAAAGTACATAATCACTGCTGCAAACCTAGCATGGAGACAGCTTTTGAAATATCAGAATTTTTCTGTAGACTGTAGATGCAGATGCTCTGGGGCATCTGGGGCAGCTCTGGGGTAGCATTGTACCAGCATTGTAGATGCAGATGATATTGAACATATGGCATTTGAAAGAGTGGCCAACATTGCAAAAGCCTTTGGAGTCATCTGATATTTTATTTTGCATTTCCCCACCCTTAGTTTTTATATCTGTTGTATTTTCCTAGTAAATACAGTGATCCATTTATGTCAACAACTTCACATTCAACCTGTTACTAGTAATGCTATTTATCATAGTGAACAGGAAACGTTTGAGAATGCAAAGATGAGACTAAATGTGAGGGGAAAAAAGTAGTGTTCATACTTCATTGTATGGCCTGGATTATCTTTCTATAACATGCAAAGATTACTTGGTAGGCACAAGCTGACTGTACATGATCGTTGTATGTTTGCAGTTTAAGCAAAGTCTTTTCTCAGCTATAAGTACTGTCTTCTAGATATTTCAGGCAGAAAGCACAACATTTTGTATCATTGATATGAAATGTCACTCTGAACTGAGAAATTCCATGAAGCACGAAGTAATGAATTCCCAATGTTTTTGCCAGGCTTAATAATGCACAGTGGTTTCACATCACACTTTTAACTGGGTTATTAATTTGGTTAAGAAATGTCTAAAAGGTAGACCCTTAAAAAATAGAATTGGCCTGTTTCCCTCTGTCTTAAATTTTGTGCAGGTTTTTTCAACCTTACATTTAAGTGAAAACTATTCCTTCCCAACTCATGCATTATGCAGTTCCTAACTCTCTCCATGCATCATATACCTCACAGTGAGGGATTGTAGTTGAAACATTTGCATCATACCACAAACTTGATTTTCTGCTATTTATTCTATGTAAAACCTACTCTGGAATAGTTTAATTCCCTGGCATTATCTGGGATTCCCTGGCATTATCTGGGTATCTCACTATTCACGAAATCAGGCTTCCAAAACCTGCCTGTATAAAATTAACATCCTGATCCCAAGGTGCCAAAATTCAGATTTGAAAAGTCTATAAACATCTTGGTTTGGACTGTACTGAAAATCTAAACATCAGTACTGTGGGGGCATCACACTCTCAGTGTTGACCTTACACGTCACGAGACACTAATCCAAAACTGCACTGAAGCAATCATTCAGATGAGTAACTAATAATTTATTCAGAAGGTGGCAAAGAGACATCCTTCATATTTCATATGTGTCTGTCCATGCCCTGTAGCTATGCAAAGCTGAAGGAGAATTAAAGCAAGGTGTTAAGCTTATGCATCTTTTTCTAATTGCTTGCATCTGCATTTCATCCACACCAGCTCAGAATAAGTGTGGGAGTAAAAGGGACACCCAGGTTCTGATCACATCTCTGCAGTTTGAAGTCACTCAAATCAATTTTCAGTGGGGATTGTCTATAACAGCTGGTAGGAGAGTGAGAAAGTTCTGTCTGACAGACATTCAGAGGATGTATGCATATTGTATCAAACAGAATTAAACCAAACCTCGGGAACAGATAAAAGAAGAGCAATCAGGCTCCCATCTCTGCAAAAAGATGTAAAAGCAAGTGAAGAGTAATGACATTATTCATTGAAAACTCTCTTGCAGTCAGCTCACAGAAAGTCCACACACTGCTGAGAGGAGTTTATAGTCGGTTATGGCCTTCAAGTGCTTTTTGGTTATACAGTGCTTCTGAAGTGTATAAGGGGGAAAAAAAAAACCAAAGAAAAAAAAAAGAAAAAGAAGTGCAAAACAAAGATAGGAAAATGGGAGCTTAAAGGAAAAAAAGCTTTCAAGCACTTAAGGAGGGAATGTAGCTTCGTATTTGGAAGAGATGGAAATGTCAAGAATTCAGCCCCATAGCAAGGGTCTTCTATGAGGAAGAAACTCTTGTTACTGTCTGGCGCGCTCAAATCTGAAGGATATTTTCTACAGTTCATGCAATTTTGCCAATAAGTGGATATAGTATGGGATACAGGGCCTTTTCATATTTAGTCAAACTTTATAACTTATTGAAGTAATCATTGGGTTAACAGATTTTAAAGTGATATTTTAAGCTGTTTTACGTTGCTTGAACCTAAGTCCTGAGAATGAGCTACACAGGGCATGGTGGTGAATGCTCCCTAACCACAACTGAAGAAACTTGTTTCAGAGCCAGTCTACATTGACCATTTAGTTCAGAAATAGTAGAGGAGCTAGTGAGTGTCCCAGCTCCATTCGTATGCTTCTGCCTTCTGTATTCATCCCTTGGCTTTTGGACTGAGACTTCCAATAAGGAGGCTACCTGAAAAAATGTTTCTTCTGTATCATGAGCATCTCCTTATTAGGAACTGGTTTGATGCCATGAAATCCTCTTTAACAAGCCATAAAAAGAACTATTATTTGATTATAAATCTCTGTTTGGTTATATGATAGCATCCATTTCATCATTTATAGACAGTTGTTCAAAAAGTGATTTAATTCTTTTCTTTTTTTTTTGCAACAAAGTCATCCACCACTAACAAGATTAAGATATGCAATTGCAATATCTTAATTGCATTCCAGGAATGAATACTCAGGATGGCAATTTAAACTTTAAAAAGGTTTCCATAATAGTCATGTCTTAAATACAGCCACTGGAGATGGGTGGCAGTGATGGCCTTTTGATTTGTATTACAGTGCTGGTCATGGAGATGGCCTTGCTTTGAATTCAGAGTCAGCTGGCTGATAGCCTGTCAGCAGTCTGCTTGTCCAGCATGATTCTGGCTCAGGTGGCTATCACTACAGCATCAGCAATAAGACAATGAATGGCCAGCCTCTGCTTCCTGCAAATGATGCATGAGTGAGCCAAGGAGACACACCAAAGTGTGCTGGCTCAGCTGGGAGCAGGGGGTATCTCACCCCAAGCCTGCACCAGGCCCTGACTGACACCCTTTAGATGACTGCCCAAGCCAATCAGGTTAGCAAAGTTTAAATAGAATCTGTGTGGGCTGCTGTCTGCCCTTACAGAACATGGGACAGAGAAAGGTGACCTGAGGTCCTTCTACATACATACAATTCATCAATTGGTTAACTTGAACTTGAACTCTTAAAAGTCTACAGCCACTTGCAGCATGGCTACAAATGGCCTATGGGCAACATGTGAGAGACAGCTCCATGAGTGGGTTGCTGAGAACATGGCACTCCATAAATACACTGATATTTTTATGGGTATGCACAAAAAGTATGATTGTAATCTATATATATATATAAGTACAAATACAATGGTGTATGTGCATATGTGTCAATGTATATCCTCACAGAAAGAACTCTACTGCATATGTCTTTGTGGACAATCAGGTGGAGGGAGTAAACTTTACAACAGTTTACATTATTGCTTTTTAATGTTTTTTTCTGGAGTACTTACATTTTAAAGTCAAGGGTAGAAAAGAAAAAAAGAAGAAATAATAGGATTATTCTTCTGAAAAGCACTTTCCCCTGCAACCTTTTTTGCAACCTAAATGGTACTAAAGGGATTGAAGTAACATTGCTCCATAGCAACACCAATCTTCCCTCTTCCTTTCTCCCAGCCAGGCAGTGAGATTGTCTCTAGTATTCTATTCAGTAACATGGTCAGGGAATGAAAAGGGTGAGGAAAACCCTCAGAAAGTAGAGTAGAGAAGATGACAATTTTACCAATGGAAACAGAAGCAATATTGGGGGGGTGGGGTGAGTGGGAGGTGCAAAGAGAGAGACCAACACTGTAGCCTGCACACTTTTACTCACGACAGCCTCACAGGGTGACCAAGACTGCCCTTTACTTTCTGTGTTAGCCAGCTGAGTAGGTTATATATTAATGTATGATCAATGTCCAAGCCATCCCTTACATATACTGTGGGTTTTTATCCAACTCTCCATTTCCTGCATGATTTTATTCAAGTTATAATTTAAAACTGTAGTTACTTACAGTGTAATGGATTTTGAGCTAGGGAAATACACAGATAAAAGGTGATCAAACCATGACAAATACAACAGAGGGAATATGGCTATAAATGAGGTGGGATCATCAAATCCTCCTCCCTGAAATCCCATGAAACTGAAACAGCTAGAAGAAGACACAATCTTCATTGCTACAACATAGAGGCAGTTTCTTGTGTTGCTGTGAAGCAACAGCAAAAGAAAACAAAAGAACATTTCATCTATTCACTTTAAGCATCTAAAACTATGCCTTTGTGAAAACTGCAGCTTGGTTTCAGTGTGCTACTGAAATGAACTGAAGATATTTTGTGACATTTCAAATAACAAGAACAATATATTTCTCCATTAGCTTACTTTAAGCACATGTGTTCTGTAGTTAATGTAGTTCCTGGTGTTATGAGAGAGCAATGAAAACAAAATCCATGCTTAATGCACTGAACTTTGACAACAGCAGCTGCAACTCAAAATTAAAATCCACTTATTTGCTTTGCTCTAAGGGTCTGAACCAGCTTTGGGAAAGTGCTAAAGCACATTGTGAATGAGGATATCGGAAAAGAAAAATGCCTGCACAACTGCCCAAAGGACAGATCAAATGACCAAAAACCAGCAATGTGCTAGGCTGTTTGCTGAATACTCAGGTGAAATAAGGCAAAACCCATAAGCCTTGGAAATTTCAAGACTAAAGAGAGATACTGAATTTTTATCATCTGCTGCAAGGCACTAATCATGGAGATGAAAGACTCATTTATACTGGATGACTTGACCCAAAAGCCAGAGGAGGCAATGAAGGCAATGAGGTTTCTGCCATTGGTCTTGGAGCACTTTAGATATGGCCAGAAGACATACCCATTGCCATTTTAGACTAAGTTGTTTTTTGCAGGCATTTGTTTTTTGGTGGGTTTTTGTTGTTAGGTTGTTTTTTTTCCAGACAGCAGCAGTGAACTCAGCATTAGTAATTTTTTTCTGTGATCTTGTGATGTGCTTTCACTGTTTAACTGCATTTTATAATGACCCAATACAGCATGTTCAGGTTTTGTTTATTTGTTTTTCCTTTGTATCATCAAGGACCTACTTTGGAATTCTGGTTGAAGTAGGAATTATGCAAACCCTAGTCTGCCTCTGAAGGAGGGCTGAATGCCTGGCAGGCTTCAGCCTCAGCTGCCACTGTGACTAAGCAAGGTGAAATTCTCTCCAGTGATTTTCTTCAAGTGTCAAATATAAGGACAGTGGGAGAATAATCCGAGGGAGGAAGGCTGTGCAGACGCCACGATCTTCAAAAGATTATGAACAAGGACTGGCAGAGGGAAAGAGTTGCTGGTGCTGTGCTTGCCCACTCCCAGGGGATGGCACCTGTGCAAGCCAGGACTCACAACCTGAATGTCAAGTCTTCCCACTGCCTGTCCTCCACAGAAGATGCAGGTTTTCATCATACAGGGGCCCATTCATGGCAAAAAGTCCCTCCTATAGGGATAAATTGCAGCTAGGGAAATAATGTGGCTCTACTCGGTCTGAAAATTGACATGTAAAGCTAGTCACTTAAAATGAAAGAAAGTGCTGAGGTTTACAGCTGGATTATGTTCCTATGATGTAAAAGATTATTGATTCTGTTAAATAATAAAGTGACATTACTGAATGTGCTTCCTATTGTATGTAAATCACAGTAATGTAAATACCTTGCTGATCTTTGTGCACTATCCACCATTCATTTTCGATGAGGAATAGAAGTAGCAGGAGTCAATAGGTCTGGCTCTGCAAGCTTTCTTTCTTATTGCATTTAACTTTCCATGTATTGAAATGCTCTGAATACAGATTGAGTTGCTTTGTTCAGTATTTATTATTGTTCCACCTGCGTTGAAATGGGAACAGCCATGGCTTTGATAAATAGATTCAAAGGCAGTCAAAATTCATTGTGCCTTTTCTAAATGCTTTTGTGTCCTCTGCTGGAGTTCTTTTTGATAACCTCTTCCAGCAACACACCTCTTGAAATCAAAATAGATATATTTCTTGCTTCCATAGAACATCAGTGCAAAACCTTTCATTAATTCAGATTGTACTGCGTCACATCTGTGTCCAATTTTTTTGCTTTTTTTTTTCTAAGAGCCAAAGCCTGTTCCTCTTTTCCGTGTTCAGAGAGATGTTACTCCTGAAGTCAGCAGGGCCATGTACATGATAACTAGTAGATAATAAAAATAAAGGTGTCAGAATCTGGCAATAGAACTTCATTATCCTTCCAAAGCATACCAAAGAATATTCATTATCCCAGTATGAAGTATCATAAATAATTAGCGCTAAACCCACACACGCCAAGTGAATGATCAGTGTGACTTCATATTGTGATCAGTTTGCCTGTTTATTTTATTACTGTGCTCATTTGCATGCCCAGTATTTTGCCAAATTCTGCCATTCACACTAGTACTCCTACCAGTTTTGCGTAGAAAGAAAAAGCCTCTGTCTCTCTATTTTCCTCAGTCAGGACACCAACTAACTGTAAATATTTCACTGTGCTACAATTTCAAAATTGTAGCACAATTTTGCTTTGACTCATCATCAAGCCACTGCACCATCACTATCCCACTCCCTCATTTTTAACTCTGTTTATGAATATAGAACGGTGTTACAAATAACAGGTGTAAAATAAGGCAATATTAACCACAAGGTTAAACTTCCTAAATTGAAAAAAACAGAGTTTAAAAATGTATACTGTGTGTATAAAGTAATTCTTTGAGAATTCATGTTTGTGCCTGTTCCCTCTTCCTTTTCTTCATGTACTAAATGAAACGAGGACTCTTTTCTCCCAAGAGGAGAACAGAGTACACAGAAAAAGAACACCAAAATGACTTACACACACAGAGTTTTTACATAAATAAGCCTTTAAATTTAGTTCCAAGATCATCTTTGTCAGCAGCCCATGATGTAACTCGCTGAATAATGAAAGAGGGGCAGCATTAGTTTAAAGTGATTGTTCTGTTTGTTCCATTATTAAGTTTTGATGCCTGGTGCTACAGGGTAACACAACATGACACGGCTAAGCGGTGAAATGAGTACTATGAAAATTTAAACTGAGGCACACACCAAGAAGCTGGAAACAGCAGAACATGAAGCATCTGAGGCATTTGAAAAGCAAACAAATGAACAAAATAATCCACTCATCCTATTATGCCTATTTTCCTTTCTTCCTCTGCAAATCTCATACACCTGTGCTTGAAATACACCTCGAGCTTTCACCTTCACTTCAAATTTAATCCAGATGTCTCTCTTAGAGATTCCTATTTATTAAAAGCTTGTTGGTGAATTTACCATTACTGACAGATCAGCTAACTGGAGTCCCCTGGTATATCCACAGGCCAGGAAGAGAGAGCTGTAGCCCGGGTGAAGCGAGACAGGTGACAAGGGCACTGAAGAGGCTTGTGAACCTTCTGCAGAGCGTGGTGCTGTGCAGCGTGGCATGAAGGGCTCGTCTGCACCCCTCAGGTGCTGCCAAGCTACTTGAGTAGCAGCTATGATCAGGCCATCTTCCTCTGCTGTTTCCCAGATGATCCACAAGCATAATAGGAACAGGTTCACCTCGACGGTGATTATCAGTCAGCTAGTCAGAAATTTTCCCATTCCTTTTTTTTTGTAAAAAAAAAAAAAAGTAAATTCACCCAATAGTGATGGGAAGTATCACTTCTAATAAAATTCCAAATACAGGAGGGAGAAAAACAGAGAAAGCATTTTAAAAAACGTTGAAAGATTCCAATAAATTTTCCATTAGTTTTGAAATTGTCTAGAATGAGAATAGAAAGCTACAAAATTATCACAGCAGCATAATTCAATTTACAAGGATTATTTCTTTTTAACCTTCCTAAAATTTAGAGATGGGGAAGAAATGCTCACAGTCTAAAATATTTTCAAAGGCTCCATTTGGCTCCACAGATAAGCAGCTGGCAAGGGGCTGCCTGGTTTATATTTCCTGAGAACACAGTGAAGTGCTGACTCCCATGGCAGACCTCAAGTTTTCACTAGACTGAGTAAAACACGAGGCTGCTACCAGCATGTGCTGAATGGAAGTGGGACACAGCCATGCTTCTGCCACTAGGCAGCACCACCAGCTGAGGGAAAGCTGGGGCTGCCCCTCATGGAACAAAGTTCTGCTGGAACTTGGCACTGCTCTGTATGAAAGGTTGCTCTATCTGGTGGTGCAGCCTCCCCTAGGAGAAGCAGGTGGATGTTGACAAGAAATCTGGGGAAGAAGCTGGCTCTCACATTACACCCAGACCTCCCCTGAGTTGTGCTGACTAGGTTTGGACCATCCAGTCCTGGTCTGCCTGAACATCATGAGCCTCACAACTGATTTGAGACTCTGGCAGCACCTCATGCTTACAGCAGGAAATGGCAGTTACACCCCTGAAAGCCAGGTGCTTTGGAGCAGACAGAAAAAGTCTTCATGAAGTTTCTGAATCAGCTAGTATAATTCAGCGGATTCCACAGAAAACTAAATAAGAGTGTGACAGAAAGAGACCGCAGGGAACTTGGTTGTCATCTACAGAAATTCATGGGAGAGGTTGCATTCCTGTTCAGTAGTTCATTGTCAGAAGGTGATTTAGCCACTTATTTTACTCAATTTAAAACCATAAGCTTGTTTTTCAGAAGAGAAACTAGATTAGAGAGCCTGAGCCTGAGAAGCTGTGGGTTTTTTTCACAGCTGTCTCAAGCAGGCCCCCCAGTACATCAACTGGCCTGGGCAGCTTCCCTCAGCTCCTTGTCTACCGTCTCCTTGGGGAGGTATATCATAGTGAGAAATCAAATCAAAATTTACTGCAAGATTAAAGGCACTAGAGATCAGAGCGAGTTGCAAGGAACTACTGTGCATTAGATTAATACTCAGACCAATGCTGCTTTGAATTCCACTCCAGTTTTGCAGATTATCAGAGAACAATAGTCAAGTTGAAACAAAGCCATTTCCTCTTAGAAGTGATCACTCTTAGCTGGAACTTGCTCCGTCACTGTCTGCACTAATCAGTCACTTCACAGCTTGCCTGGCACCCTCTTGGGGCTGCCCCCCACATGACCCCTCCTTCCCCCCTCATTTCTACTTCTTCCTGACTTCTTAGGCTGTTTGGAGAGAGCTCAGAGGGACATCTCACTAGATGCAGAGCACAAACTTAGGAAATATATGGCTAGATCTGAGCACAATGCAAGATTTGTTTTGCAAATTTGGTAGCTTGATGATTTACTTTGTTTCTCAAGGTAGATTTTTCTCTGCCCTTGCATCAACAAAGGCAATAACCTTTAGCTCTGCTACATTCCTTTTCTCTATTCCTATTATACAATGAAGAAAAACTGACTCAAGGCTAGTGGTAAGAGCATGGGCTTCAACTATCGCACTTCTTGTGCAGCTTTTTGCCAACTCCTGTGCTAATAAAGCAGGCAAAAAGGAGAATGAGAGAGGCCATTCTCTCCTTGCTCCTTTTCTTTTTTCACTATTCTGAAAGTTTTGAGTTTTTTCAAGTAACTACAGAGCTAACAAAAATTAGAAGTACAATTCCTTTTGAAATGTGGAAATTCAATATTAGAAATGTGATGACAAGACACGAATGTAGCTGTTTGAAAAGGTTTGCTGAACAGGGAACATAGGGCTGTTGTACAGTTCCTGCACAGGAAGAATGAAGAAAGCTAAAGGAGAAGGCTGTGCGGAGACAGAGCAGCAGAGAGTCTGAGATTCTTTTAATTGAAAATTGAATCCAGCTTCATTCATTATATATTTTTTATGAAACTGTGGTATGAAAAAGAAAAGGTTTCAATGAAACATCGGGCTTCCAGCTTGCTCAAGAATATCACAAAAGCCTTATTCGGTTTCCCTTGAAGCTAAGAGAAACATGTCTTTTCTAGTTCAATTTTCAGCTCTTTGAAGCAGAAACTCACTCTTTTATGTGTCCCTACAGTGCCCGGTGCAATAGGTCTCCCGTCTCAGCAGGGGCTTTTAAGTGCAACTGTAATAAAATTAATTAATCATATTTTTTAATGAACTTCTTAATATTTTCAGTATCATCCTTGACAAAAAACGTATGCAGACTGAAAAGGCATGAGAGTTTAACTTAGAATATGGTAAAGAGAATATTTTCTTATAACAAAATCTAATTCAAAAGCTTGTAAAAATGCAGTTTATACTAAGCAGATGCAGAAAGAGCACTAGCAGTGCAACAAAACAGAAATCTATACCTTACAAATGCTTGTAGTATAAAAATTAAGTGTAAGATGGGTGAGAGCTGCACTAGCATGTAGGGATACTATTTATGACTTTAGGAAGACCAAGCTCTACTATTATCCAGCTTCATCTGCATGGAAATGAAAGGCTGCTCAGAGACAGATGTCTAAATTTTTCTGGTGCAATTCCTCCCCGCTCTTTTTAAAGTAGCACTTAATATTGACTTCTGTACTGCTATCATATAACTTCTGAGTTAGCCACTGAAATGAAAGGGCCAGTTCACTTCTCTTGGTGGCACTAGTTCAGGTTGCAAATGTGGGTAGACACTGCCGCATCAGTCTGCACTTCAATAAATGTTTTGAAGGCTTATTTTTCACAGCAGGAGCAGAAATGAAAAACGAGATTCAATTGTACATGTTGGCAGCCTGGGAGAAGTGCCATTATGTCATAACCCCATGTACCAGCCCAGCCCCTTTACTTTGTAAAGTATAATTATTGTAAATTGATTCAGAGCCTGGCAAACATATCAGAGGCATACATATGCCATCTGTAAATATGCATATACAGTACACATACTGGTTTTCTTATACTTTCTGGTAAAAATAAGTGAAAAGCCTTAATCTGTACTATCCTTTTCCCTCAGCTAGGGCAGATTTCTGTCTGAAGTAGATTCTCAAGACTCTCCTTAAAGTCAGTGAAGAACACAGTTATGGTAAAAAGGCTCATCTCCCCTGCAGGAGACGTGTGGCTTAAGCACTTGCCCTCTCTTTCCATTAACTACAGCACATCCTAGACAGTTAAATGAGACTTGAGCATCTTAAACTTGGTTGGATTAAACGTATTTGGATGTTTAACATAGTTTGAGTTGAATCTTTATATAACTCCATATCAGAGAGCCACAAATCTATCTAAAGTATGTTGGTTTTATACTGAGAAAACTGTCAATTTTAAAGTCTACTTTCTGTGTTAATTTGTAACCAGAAGAAAGTAGTGCGTCCATTGAACAATACAAATATTTGCCTTTCGTAATTTACAGTTATAAAATACAATAAAACTTACAGTAGAGAAATAAATATGCCATTACCCCAGAATTTAATCCTCTGTATCTGTAACATAAAGCAAAATATATCACTGAACAGAAAATCCCATATGGATGAAAAAGAGAATTTTTTTTCCCCTGCAAATTATTTCTCAAAAATATCCGCTGTGTGATAAAGCTGTGGGATTAATTAATTTAGCACGCATCTATAATTGCCTTATCACAATCCCTCTCTCTCAGGACTAATGCAAATGATCCAAACCTCTAAGCATTTTCAAATGACAGCCTTTTTTCTAATCATAGCATGCCACAAAAATATTTCCTTAGCTCCAACACATATGGAACTTTTGTACTTACTACATACAGGTATTCTATACAGATGCAAGAGTGCACAGATATTGCCACTACCTTACACTAGAAACCATTTTAAAAATGTAATTGTTCTTTTCCTGTTGATGCTAAGTACCATTGGGAAACTAAGTGCAAGACATAACTCATACTTAGCTATATAGGTGTATACCATTCCTATATCATAGTAAATCACAAGATTTTAAACAAGGAGATACTGCTGGATCAGCTGCTCTAACCTCATTAGAGCTATTCTTTTAAAGAGCTCATTGCATCATATTTAGCTCAGTAAACATCCAGTTCTTGATTTGACTGTTTGAACAAGAATTTCTTATACTTCTCTATTCAACTCACATTTTTATAAACATATATCACAAGATGCAATAAAGCATTAGTGGTTTTTTTTAGCCATGAATATTTATTTGCATGATTGCATTAGTTTACTTCTACTGTACAAGAAGTATTCACACTTCTTGTATATCTTTTCTAAATAGATGAATAAAATGCATCATGAACAAATATTCAGGGATACTCAAAGAGAGATTATTGAATTTTTACATGGATTTAACAGAAAGGTCATTCTGAAGAGTTCAGCTGGCCAGAGAATAAACAGTTACCTGGCCTATTAAAATTTCACAAATGAAGACAACCCTAAGCCAAGAATTATTAATAGAAATTACTTAACTGATAGTTAGAATAACTATATTACATTCAGGATAATTTAAGACTATTATAGATGACTGGCAACAAAAAAAAAAAAGATGAATTATAAACTGCATTTCAAAAAAGTTATTCCTGACAAGAATAATTTTTTCCTTCAAGGTAAAATTTACCATGATTTTATTTAAAATGCGGGTCTCGGGTAATGTACGATCCCATGAATAAGCATAGCAGGTGACCAGCAAACTCTTACTAAACACACCAGTCTGCTCAAAACCATAGCCTGAAAATCCAGCAGTCCTAGCCATGTAGGCCAGGAAACAGTGATGTTAATTACATTAATTATTTAAGGAAAGGGACTATGAAGTGATGAGCATATCTTGCAGCAGGTACCTGAAGTCTTATGGGAGGAAGCAACGTGTCCTACAGCCCCCTGGCACCGAGGTTTTTTACTTCAGCAAATATGCCACTTTGTTTCACCAAAATATGTGAGCAGCCTGGAAAAAGTCTATTGGGGGAACAGTCACTACAAGTCCTGTCTTTCTGGTACTTTAAATATTTTATTTTTATCTCCAACTGAAAAATATGCATGATGAGCAAGATAAAGCAAACTCTTTAACAACCTGTCTCTTCTTCTTGGACAAGCAAGCCCTGATTTACAACAAATGGGAGAAGATAATCAGCACTTCCCAAGATGGCTCTTCTTTAAAATGACATCTTTCTACCATAATTTTTATTCTGGTTTCCAGCAAAACTAAGACTTTCAATGTCTATCTATGTATGTCTGTTCCAGTTCACTCACTAATGATTTTTTGCACTATTTTGGCAATGTCAAATTCAAATTTGACAGAGGTAAGACTTTCAAATATATCTAGTTCCTAAAAACATTAGTTATCAACTGCATCAAATAGAGAAAATTACTTACTTTCTGAAGGAGAGTCAGAACTCAACGCAGATTTATCCTGCAAAAGTCAGAAACCAGCCAGGAGGTCTTATAGTATTCGCCCAGGAGCTACAAGAAGCAAAGGGAGAAGACAAATAAGGATTAGGACAGCATGGGGTACGAGTTTATAGCAAATCGTATTCTATTAGATTACAGAATATATTATTTTTAAAGAATGGTTTTTTTAAGGTTTTGTACAAGTTTTCCAATTAATTATTCTAAATCCATTTTTAGGTCTTATACCATATTTCTTTTCCTGCTTCTGGACTTCTGTTTGCAAAAGTGCCCACTAAATAAGCTTCTGCAGCACTGTAATTGCACATTCTTGTGTCTTGGTCCAGCCATATAGCAGAACAAGTCTTCAATAATGAAGATATGGAAACTTTAGCAGCTGAATTTGGTGGAAGAAGGCCGGAAGGGAAGCACTGGCAGAGAGAAAAGTGAGTCAGAATCTGGCACTGACCGCACCTTGAGAATCAGAGAAGAGCAGGATCTCCTACTGCAGTCTGCTAGCCTTGTCAGGCTTGCCGCAGTTATGGAGTCATCTTCCAGCCTTTTGTATAAACTCATGGTTGGTTTAAATGTTATTCCTTTAATCACTAACATATTTAATGTCCAAAGAGGGGCACTTTTTGTTAGACAATGAAGAAAAATTATTTAATCTCCCCTTCTTGCCTAATTTTATCAACACTTTGACTAATCCAGAGCTCTTCCCCAGTCAGAGTGAGAGAGAAGCAAGGGCTCATGATATGAATGAAAGCTTCTCTTATTTATTCTTTCTTTTTCTAATTGCTTTTTTTTTTTGAAATTCTCACTTTTCCTCAGGTTATTTAAGATGACAGCGGTCTCTTGCCTCGTGTGTTGCAGAACTAAAACTATTTTCAGAAGCAGTAGATTCAAGGAATGAGAAATAATATCTATAAAGCTTGTCCAGTTGGTTTACTTGATCTGTGTAATACTTCAAGACGCCTATTGTTACAGACTTACTGGACTTCCTCAGTCCCCTTGGACACTGCACAATTGCTATCTTTTTCCTTGATAAAAAAAAACAACAGTATAATCTTAACAGCATTTTTTCTTTCCCTCTTGAGATCTGTATCCTTACAGGCTGTGATCCTCTCGATTCAAACGTGTTCCCTGAATAAATGCCATTGAATCTTGTAGCTTTAATGCTACTCCCCCACCATATGTATCTTCTATACTGATCATGGCCCTTTTCTCACTTCTTGCACAAAAGCTTGCTGAGAGTGAATGTGTGGAAAGGCCATGACATCTCCCTTAGTGCATATTGTGTTCTCTTTCCTTTAGCCCATGGAAGGCTGCAACAATCACAGCTGATAAAGGACAGAGAGAAAATGTGTTACAGAATAAAGCGACAATGCAAGAAATACAACTCAAGTGAGAGAAAGGATGTGTTACTGCAGGGAGGCAATAGTTTTGTGTGATGCCCAAGGTCAGACTACACAGCCATAAAGGCAATTCCTGGCTTTCTGACCCACCAGCGGAGACTCTGCAGAGGAAAGAGGGAGCAGAGGAACATCATTGTGTCTGATCTCAGTGCATCAGCACATTGGTGTGGAGAAGATGAGACACAGGGCTACAGGGGCCTGTTTGGTCTAAATGCAAACTTTTGTGAGTAGCCTCAGAAGAACAAACGCTCAGAACCATAATACATATATCTCCTGAATTACTGAACAGAAAATAAAGCAGATACCCAAATGGTTCCATCCCAGTTCACATGTTCAAGCTCATTTTCTTGTATGATGATTTAAATGACCCTTCCCCCAAAAAATAAACCACCATGCTAGGAAAAATCATTGGTCCTGCAGCTGTGATCAGGTAATGAATGAGACATGACAGTGCTCTTGTAGAAGTACAAACAGCTTGAGCTTGCTTCAGTCATCTTCTCCTGCAGTGCTAACATCCTGGAGGATGTAGTTTCATGTCATTTTGGACACTGCCATTTCAGACGTTGTAAAATCCTGGAAGCAAGGGAAGAGACCAGGGAAAGAGGGAAGGAAACAGAAATCACCATCTGACATGAAATGTCCAGACCCTTATGTCATTGTAAGATGTCCATGTGTTGTCATGATAGCCACCAGTCTGATCAAAATGTGCCTACAGCTGGCATGGCAGAAGTGCCAAGTTCTAGAAACCACCTCTTGGGTTGTTATTATAACCTACATAGTGATTGGGTTCTGCAACATTTGGTCATTTGATTTGAGTTTTCTTTTCACATAGTACCCTTTCCTCCTTCTGGGCAAAACTTTGAAGAAGTTAGAAATTAACACATTCTTGTTAATTAATGATGATACACTGGAAAAGAAAAAAGCTGCACAATTAGCAGCATTGACATAGGCTACTTTTCTGCAGATTTCTCAAGAGCTGATTCTCTTGAGTGTCCTCATAATGTTGAGCTGACATCACAGCCTTCTCTCTAAGAAGGCATGAATTTACCTGGTCATGTGTTTTTTTGTACATTAATAGTAACAGAGTTATCTGAGGTCTGTGCTACTGTCACACTAGTCAGGTACAAAGAGAAGGAGTCAACAGACAGATGAACAGACATCTAGCATAACTAGAGATGGCAGATTTCTTTAGTAAATTATCATTAAACAAGTTAATAAAGGATATAAGAACATTTCTCTAAATTATATCTGTCACTTGAATACTTAGAGCTAACTCACTAAATTGTCATATACAGTTCTCTCTGCCACTACGAGACTGATGAGCCTTTTAATGCAAATTCTTCTCATTATCAGATTGATTCCTCAACATTTGATGGCCTCTCCTTCTGGCTAATTAGATGGTCAAAAATATTCTGATTAATCTGTTTTTATTCAACTAAAAGCATTTAATTAGAAAACTCCCACTTTTGAAGAAGTTTAGCAAATCTAAAATAGGGGGTTTGATGGGAATTTGTCTGATTCCATTTCTTCTCCTCTCCGCCCTCCATCTGAGTATTCTGAGTGCTTCAGGTCCTAGATCCCAGAGCAATCTAATGGATAGAATGGGGAGCAGTGTTTATGAGGCACAAATTGGGATACTGCAGGACCAAGAAAGAGTTTATAGACAGTCCCTTGGTGCCCAGATGGCTCAGGAGAAGCTAAGCAGGGAAAGACTCCAGTAGCTCATCAGTGAAACCATAGTTTTCTGTTATGGTGACCCTGCAAGAGACTGTCACATATGCACTGCATATCTTTCAGATATTATAAATTTGTAAGATGTACTTGCCAGGGCAAATTGTTTAAAGTAGCTGTATAGATCCTAAGCTTTTGAAAAGTGGCTCTTGATTTCAGTGGCCTTCAGTTTTGAATTCCAATTTCTCTGAAGACACCTTTCTTTTCAGGTATCACACTTTCAGATTTTTTCTTAAATAGTTTTCAGGTCCTCAAAATATTGAGCAACTGATCTGTGAAAGTCAAAACCCTCAGGAGTCCTTAGTGTCAGAAGCTGAAAGTGGAAGTAATCTCCTGCTGCTCTGTAGTGGCAGTTTATTCTGCATCCTAGTTCCAGCAGTTAGATAACTGAAAGTAGCTCACTATTTCCTGAGTGATTAAGAAGAACAAGTATGAATTCTCTTCACTCTCAGATAAGAATATTAGTTCATTCATTTCTGTGCTTTTTTTGTTTTTGTTTTGGTTTTGGTTTTTTGTTTTGATTTGGTTTTTGTGATGCTCTCTTAGGAGAGGGGGGACTTTAGCTTACAGGGAAAAATCAGAACAATTTTAATATCTAGATATTCTGGTATTTGATATATTAATTAGGAGGTAGAACTGGTTACTAAAGCAAATGCAAAAAAGTGCTTAGGTGATCATTAGAGATCTTCTAGAGATTGACAGCATAAATACCTTTGCATTTCTTTAAAACAGAAACTTTTCCTTTGACTTAAAAATGTTCTATATGTCACAAAAGTCTGCATATGACAAAGCAGAAATAACTTTAAACAGCTTTCAGCTGTTCAATAATTGTGTTTGTTACTATCTCTACTACAGAATGGAAAAGAATTAAATATGGTTTAATTAGCACTGTCAAAAAGGTTCTAAAATTAACTTGTCACGAAGGATAAAGTTAACAAATCCTAGCCTTTTGTCTCTCCATATGATCTACACTCATACACTAAAGTTATTTGACCTGTTAAGAGATACATAAAACTACACCACCAGGCCTCCTTTATTGTAGCTTATTGTCTTGGACACCACAGGAAGGAAGACAAAACAGTAGTAATGTTGTTTAATTAGGCCACAAATTAATTAAATTTGCACATTGGGGATTTCTTCCAGAATCACTTATCTAATGCAGAGGTTGCTGGTTTGCACCATCTGGTGGAAGGCTGCTCACTGCCCTGCTCTCCTCCTGCCACTTAACCCAGCCTGAACTCACTGCAGGGAACTGGCTGCCTTCAACTCACACAAGAGCTGAGGCCAAGAAGGGGAGACTTTGGACCTGTGCCCTAGCAGCCATGGAAACCCTGACACCCTTCCACCTGCTGCTTTGCAAGATACCTCTCTAATGTTGTTTTAGAGTCCTGCTTGTCAAGGAATCCAACTCTTGATTGACAGCTACCTTGAATGGATAAATATCCAGCTGCAGCAACACAAATATGACGTGATCTAGATTAGATTACTTATCATCACCCTAGGTGACTGAGACTGGAAGAAGACACGGTACATAATTCCATTTATGACCACTATAAACTACCTTCATAGATTAGACTAGTGACATCACTTTAAAACATTGAAATAACGATCAGCTTCTTGTTAAAGATAGTTAAAAATACACAGGTTTTTTTTTTTGCTAATGGAAGAAATAGCATCTCTTTCTAAATCAGGTCAGATATGATGGTGTTTCCTAAAGAAGGGACCAGGAGCAGTGGTGAGGGAACGTTTGTGTCTCATCCAAACATTCCATTTTCATTTTCCTTCTGATGTTGCCTCTTCCTTTCCCTATTATAAATATTTCATTTTTATCCCATTTAAAATTATATTTGAAGTGCTGAGTTTTGCAATGCTAAACTGTAATGATTGCTCTCTCAGGAATGCTGCCTTTTTCCTCAATGAAATTCTGAGGAAGTCAACCTGCAGCCATGAAATATTTCATGTAACTGGAAAGGCACTTTCCATTAAAATACCTGAGAACAGTAACATTTAGTATGTTCAAATCATACTTTTCTTCAACTGTTCCAATGTGGCCATAAGAGACTTATATTCAGTACTTCCATCTCATACAGTATCACATTGGCATGGTAACTACTGTAAACACAGTAATGATCATCCTCCTGTGATCACAGTGCTCTGCCAAAGCTATGGTTTAGAAATGACCATATGCATTCCAAATCAGCAGGTTTTCAAAAGACATAATAGCAACCTGTATGGGATTTCAAAACATACTTAGCTGCCTCAGCATGTTTGCAGAAAGAACAGGAGCACTGCAAAATAAATTCCTGCTAATGTGCTCTGATTCAGAAAGTTCGCTTTGCTCGTCTCCATCCTCACATTCACACACAGACATTCATCTCATACATCACTCACTCTCCTCCCCTCGTGGCATTTGCTCTCTCTCCCCTGTAAAGACATCTATACACACTCTATTGTGGTTATTATATTAGAAATGTTCCATGCATCTACTATTAGATTGAATGCTCTTTGCAGGCAACATCAAGTCACGATCCATGTACAATCAGCAAGCATGACTGTCTCCTGACATTCCTAATACAGAAAGATTATATTCTGCATATTGAGCACTGAGCACCATCTGAACATATTCACATGAGCACTGATGAGTTAGTTTCTGTGTTATAAGAGGTTTTCATTCTCCCTTTCATGCTATGTGTAGAGTTTTCTTTACAGTAATTTCTGCAGAATTTTAGAAGAAGCTGCAGAGCATAGAAAATGCTCTAGGCAACTACTCAACCCAAAAAGGGTTGTCTTTTCCATTTATTTTTCTTCCAGCAAGAAATATGTACTTGGAATACTACATATAATTTGTGAGCATTTATTTATTTTTATTTTTCTGTCTTTTACATCAATCAACATATCTAGAAAAGGAACAAGAGTAAATAAAGTTGTGGAACTGATCCTTGAATTAAATTGAGAGAGAAGAGAATTCCCAGCATTGTCATCTGGGCACAAATAAGAAGCTGAGTTATCATGCTAACCTTCTCTGTTAAACCAGTGTTTTAGAAATGTCTTATTTCTTATAAGTAATTTCCTATATACATTATTATCTATCAGCAATTAAAAAAAAACCCCGTCACTATCTACATTATCCACACTTCAGCTGGATTCTGGAGGGCCATGTGAACGGAGAATGGACAAACTGACAGACATAATACATCAAAGGACTTAAAAGCAGCACCTGATAATGAATGTGTATTTTACAGTTACTTTCTGATCTGCTTCAGACAGTGTGTCATAGTTTCAGCTAAGACAGAGTTAATTTTCTTTCTAGTGCTCACTGAGTTTTCTGTTTTGGTATGAAAAAAAATGTCAATAATGCATATTGGTTAAGTTGTTGCTAGGTGATGTTTATAATATTCAAGGACTTTTTCCAGCTTCCCACAGAAGCTGAGAAGGAGCAGAGGTAGAACAATGGACTAGTCAATAGAATATTCTGTACCATAGACATCATGCTCAGTACACAAATGGGGGTCTGCTGGGGGAGGGTGGGGGGGGCAGCAATCCACGACCACTGCTCACACCAGGCTGTGCAACCAATGCAGTGGGTGGTAAGAGTGAATTCTGTCTTGTATAGTCTTTTACTATTATTATTGTTATTATTATTGTTATTGTTATTTTCCTGTTCTATTGTTCTATTGAACTGTATTTATCCCAACCCATGAGAGTATTTTTTTTCTTTCCCCTCCTTTTCTCCTTCTTTTCCCTACAGATCTAGAGCCAAAAGGGAATGTGAGCAGTAGGCTGCATGGTCCTAGTTGCTAGGAACCTATTCTGATTCTTGGTGACAAAGACCGGTGCTGTTTCGCTAATCTGAGCTGTGTCATGTGCTGCTGTGTCCACTGCTAGAGATTATTCTGGACAGAAAGTGAGTCAGTGGCACAGGAGCAAGGAGCAGCACAGTGTGCCTGTGTCGTGCAATCACTGCACTCCCACTACTGGCCCCTGTTAGGGTGCATAGCAAAGAGAGGGGGAATATGCATCTCAAACATTTCCTACTACTGATGACAAACATCATGATAATTTCTGATTTGCAAGGAGGCCCCACGTGTGTTGTTCTTTCAAGGAAATAATTTGGAAGTAAAGCAGCTTGATGTCGGTGCTGTACATTGGTCACTGCCACAGCAAATGCCTGACAGTTGTAAAATCATTAGAAAGCTACAAGGCTCTTACTTTATATTCTTAATCAGTAGCTAAACTGATAAATCAAGGACTGTTCTACCCAGTCTCACTCTCAAAAGATGTCTGTTAACCTAAGCATCATATACCCGTCTCCTTGGAAACCAGTGCGTGGTGCCCTGCACATAGAAATCCTACCCACATCACATTTGCAGAAACAGGTCCCAGGTGCCTGCTGAGTGGAAAAATATAAGGTTTCAGTCTCTCAGGGCACTTTCAGTAACTGAATTCAAGCAGGAAAAGTCATTAACGCATATGCACAAGTGGGTTTTCCAAATGAAACATAAGAATACAGCAGCAGCAAAGGACACAGGAAAGTTTTGCTTCCTCCAATTTATGAATCTGTCAAGACATGTCACAGAGGAATTGTGAGTATTGTTTTGGTGATCATTTGGGGGCACTATAATTACAATACAAAACCATCTGCTTCTTGGGGAGTGCCTAATTACGGTATGTCAAAATCAGATTAAATTTGGAACTTGCTTCAATATCATTCTAACCTTATTATGAATTGATATTTGAAATTCAGATCATTAAAGTGAAGCAATGACAATCTTATAAGAAGCAATTTCCTTCATTTGTACTAGGCTCCACCATAATCCTCTTTTAAATGAATTTCCCTGAAATTATCATGGAGTCATCTCTACAAAATCATAGTATTCCCCTGCACTCAGGCAAGAGTTTCTCACCAAACCATCTGCCGCTGGGAGTGAGACCTGCACCAGTCTGGCCCCCAGGAGCTACTGGCACTGCTGGCATTTCTCTGACAGGCTGGAAAAGCGTCATTTCGCTGTTGGGGCAGCAGAAGATGCTTGAATATTTTTTATTAAAAGCTTTATGGAAGGGTAAATTTTAAAAAGCATCCATGTTCATTACACCTGAAGTTGTCTAAATTTGTTCGTGATTAGGTTTCAGGTAAACCTTGCCTTTTGACACACTTCCCCGACAACCTTCCTGCTGATTCAGAAAATGCTCCTTCTATCTGTCAACAAGAAATTAGATTTAGTGCATCTTCCCACACCCACAGCTGGTCACTTTTAATATACTGCAAAATTTTATACTGGACTGAAATGGACTACTAAAACACAGAAATTACTGTGAGAGGAAAATAAGAAATAAAGTTCCTCTCCATTCATCTTGCCTTCTCCATTACCCTTTTGTCTCCACTGTGTCTATAGCTCTTTTACATTTAATTTCTTCTTGCACAAGTAAAATAACGACATTATTTGGCTCTTTCTTTGCTACTTCTATGCATAGTTAATTGGTTTCATCAAAAGAATACTGAATAGTTAAAAAAGGGTTCGCTTACTTTAAAATAAATGTGTATAAAATTTGTGTTGGCATTAATGGGCATGAGGATCCAAGTACCATAAAAAGCAATCATTTCTTGCTCTCAGGCAAATTGCATTCATAACCTGACAATACCCTCATGCTGCTTTCAGTGTTCAGGGTGCTCAGGATGGCAAATTCAGCATAGCCCAACCTTCAGCAATCTTAATCTTTAAAGAAAATATGTGACAAGTACACATTTTAAATATGTGGTTTGGCCTTGCATAAGAACAAAGGTTAGAGAGGTAAAATGTGATAATTTAAGAGATTTTTCTTCTCAAGATCTATGTGATCTCTCATAAATCTCTATGTACTAATAAGACTCATTTATCACACCCAGTGCAATGTACAGAACAGAATTAACTGTAATTCTTGCTTTTTTTTTTAAAGAGAATTAGGCTTTCAAAAGATGTCAGATTCACAGCAGTAGCAGGTGATAACCTCTGTTTATCCAGACTTAAGAATTTACATAGCTAGTGATATGTTTTTCAATATAACGTTTCATTAAAATCCTTTAGGTTTGACCTGTAAGAAATGGCTCTGAAGGTGAAAGATTAGTTTTATCTCCACATCTGTTCCATATAAATGTCAACAAACAAGAATGCGCAGCGAGGATGATAACTGTGGGAGGAAGATGAGTCCAAGGAAAGGGGTTTGTTTTTGAGATGCAGCAACTTCTCCACCTGTGAGCTGGATAAGGCTATCAATGCATTTCAAAATCTTTATAAAAGAGCTTGCCCTCAAAATTACCTTTAAATGTCATGGCCTTCACTACAGGCACATAAGGAGCTTAAAACTTCCCTGTTCCTAATTGCTCTTGCAACTATAAATATGTAACTTTTATCTGTTGTTTGTTTTAGCTGCTGCTGTGATGAATTTACAGGCAAAATGGAATTGGAAAAGATTTTTGCAATGTAAAATCATCACATATTTTTATTTTATTTTACCAAAATTATTTTTTTAAAGTAAACCTTTCTAATAATTCACATTTTTGTATAAAATGTATTTTGTCTTTATGACAACAGTAAAATATATTAGAAATATGTACAAACATTTTTCAGAAATTATTGTATGGAGTATTTTGTGCGTATTAAATCTGTAATATGTTGCTCCTCAGAGTCTTAGGAAAATGTATCTTGGTTTTGTTACTTTCCTTATACACAGAATTCTGTATAAATAAGCGCATTCACACAATTATACTTCCCTCCTCAAGGAAACGTCAACATCATCGTATTTTTTCTACTATAGCAATTTCCATTGTGGACCCCACTGTTAAATGGAAGACAAAGTTATCACTTCCTACAATAAATGAGATGAGCTATTAGTCTGAAGTGGTAGGACCTGACTTTGCATCTGCTAAAGAAAGATACACACACTGAAAACTCACATTCATGCCCTCCACAACAACCACAAATACTTGTTTTACCCAATTACCCTTTCTTTTATTCATCTTTGAGGTGATTGTATGTATGCAGCTTACATGTTTCCAGAGTATTAACAGTGATAATGGTATTCCCCCTAGAAGAGAGATGGCCTTGCACAGTGCAAGCAGAAGCACCTGGCAGCACAGGATATGGGAAACACAGCCCAGGAACCAATCCAAGGGCAGCTGTGTTGTTTTTAAGGTGAGGAGCTCTGCCTTGGATGGCCACCCTGCACTCCGCCATATGGTGGATGCAAATGTCAGCAGGAACTATAGCACGTTCTGGGGAAAGGAGCACGTTGGCTGCAGCTAGTTACCCTCTGGTAACATTTACACAAGGATGACTATGCTGTCTTTGCTGATCTCTTGATTCTGCTCCCTGGGACACTCTCTGCTTGAGCTACCACTCAGCAGCCACAGAGCTCTGTGCTCTGGTGACCACACAGGCTTAAAAAGAAGGCGGCAACATTTACATATTTACATCACTGTTGTCATAAATACAGGCTGTAGTAAGAGTCTGTGAGTGTCTCTGAATCAGAATGTAAGTGCTGTGGGAATGCACAAAGTCAAAAGTATGTGGAAATGTTAAGTGAATTTATGAGCTGTAAATGGAATTGAATCAATGCAAAATTGCATAGCTGATCATTTCTGCACTTCTTAATACTCTGTTTTTTAAAAATACTAATTTTATATGAATTTTGTGTATTCACTGTGTTGAACTATTTATCATTTTATAATGTATCTATATTACACATACAGGCTGTATATGAAGTATGTCAGAAACGCATACTACCCCATAGATTTTTTTGCAATCCAAGTGGCTTGACATTGTCGTGCTAATATTTTAAACTGCTGTGGCCGTATTAAGGCTCTGAGTTGATGTGGAACCACTGCAGCAGCCTGGGAATAATGATGCACAAGGTAGGGAAACCAGTGCCCCAAGCTGAGAGCACGTGAGGGTGTATGGGCAGAGCGGGGCTGTGCCACAACAGAACCCTGCCAGCCTGTTTGCTGCATGAGGCAGTCACAGATGCACACAAGATTTATCTTGGAGGACTGGCAAGTCTAAGGGGAGTGAGAAAAATAAATGGCAGTTAACATAGACTAAGCACTGGGCTTATGATTTTAATTATGAGTGACTATGATTCACACCAATATGCAGGGGATCATCAGAATAAATTGGTAACGTTTTTTATTTCAGTAGATGACAGCAGCACAGTTCTATTTATTCAACCAACTTGAATTGGTTGAATGGTCACGTTTGATTAGTTTAAGTACTTTAAATATGAAATAAGAATTCAAAACACCTCTTTATGATACCATGAGCTAAACAGAGCATTTTTTTCAGAATTGCCTCCCTTCCTGCCTCAGCATATCCCCATATTATCCCTGATGGGGACAGTATCTCTCTTTTGCTCTCATTCTTTTATGCTGGGGATGTTCTCTGCCTCCCAAGCTCTGCTTCTCTCACCTCTGCAGGTGCTTGGTGGCAGCTTCAGTCCTCGAAATCTCTCCCTAGACCTTCTCAGTACAAATCTTTTGCTTTTGTCTAGTTGGAGCCCCTGGAGCTTTCCTCAGAGGCAAGATGAAGCTGTATCATAGAGCAGTTCTACTGTTAAACACAATTCAAAAAACCTACAAGGGAAAAAGAAGTCAAGAACATGAAGGAAACAACTGGGTTTCTGCTGCTTGCTTTGCAATCTCATGAAAGTAGGTCCTGAATTCTGGTCAGAGCCTGACTGACTTGCTTTTTGCACAGCAATTTATTTTAAATTGGGCATAGTGAGCCAATTCTGTGCATTTATGAATGCACACAGCTATCACAATCTGCTTGAGCAGCACAGAGGGGGTGGGAAGGCTTGCTGTGAGACATCCGCTGCACAGAAGGCATCCAAAGCAGAAGAAATACACTGCTAATGACTATACTGTGATGTGAACATTCATCTCCTTTTCAATGAATTCATTGTGAGCATCAAACTCTCAGCCCCAAGGGTATCTTTATGTGGAACCCACAATAAATTCAGACTGAATGCAAACTTCTGTTTGAAAACAGGCACATTTCAAAACCTTGGAATTATGAGTATAGTCTCGAGGTTGCAAACTGAGACAGTGCTAATGTCAAGTGGTAATTTTAGATGGACAAAAGGTTCTCAAGAGTGCTGTTGGCTTTTGTTTAGTTCTGAGAACCCTTCTCTCCTTCTGAAAGAAATGTGAATTGGGAATATTCAAACCATACAGGACCTAACCTTTCCTCCCATAAAAGTGTCTCCATACTTAAATCAGAGCTGCTATAGGACTTCTTTAGGAGGCTTATTTTCAAATGATTTAGGGACACAGTTGAACATGGAAACCATGTCCGCATGGAAACCAGGATAAACAAAAGGTATGTCACTGGAATAAGTTTTGAAAGATACATTTTTCTCATAGTTTTTTCAAGATTAATTTTCCTTGAAAAATTCATCCGAAATTACTCTTGGGTCTGTTCATAAATTGGAATTATTAGAAAGTCATCTTATATTATTTTCAGTGGTTCATCATGTCTCTCCTCAACAATATAGTGAAGCCATTTTAAAAATGAGAAAAAACCCCAGAATTCTACAGTGGGAGAGGACTTGGCTAGATGTCCAAGATATTTATTTTCCTATCCACATGTTTTTCTTACTAAACATTAAGAATATTTGCCTGCTATCTTTTTTTCATTTTGATAGAAGGAAATGTTGAGAAAGAGTAGAAGACAAGACCCCTCATTACAAAAAGGCATGGATTTTCAGAACAAAACACACTAGAGACCTCAGACTTCCATTTTCTTCTAATCATTGCACAGGCACCTCACAGTCCCCATGCCCTCATGGGAAAGCCTGCTATCACAAACATTACACAGATGGTAGCAAGTCTTTTTCCAGCTGATCCTGTTTCTCAAATTCTGGTGTCCAACACGCCCTCCTGGGGTGCTTTCCAGACCTCTGGCCTTTTCTTAGGTAGGCTGATGAAGACACTAAGAATCTTGGGTTTAGCAAATGAGCTTTTGAAAAGATTTCATCAGAGTCATCAGAGAGAACGAGAAATGAGAGAGGGAGATTTGTCAGCTCTTCTGCTTCATGTTACCAAGTTAGACTGTCACGGCTTTTTGACCTAAGAAGGAAGTTCTGTAGTGTGCCTTTAATTTTCTCCAGTCATTGTATCAATCATGTCTTGGAAGATTAAAATTTAATAAAAAGCAGCATCTAAAAAAGAAAAGCCTGAATAATAGAGCAGCTAGAGCAAAAGACTGAGTTACCTTTATGTGGGATATGATACAGGTTGTCGACCATAAAGAACACTGAATGAGCAGAGGTCAGCAATCAGGTGTGCTACCCAGTGTGGATGACAAACAGGCATGGGGACAGCAGGGGAAGTCATTAGAGTTCATCTGTGTTGATGAGTTCTGAGGATTCAAACAGGGACACTGTTCTTTTCAGCTGGTCATGCATGTCTATGATCCAGGTACATCTTTGGAAGAGCTGGACTGCTTCTATAAAGAAGAAACATCTTCCTCCACTCACAGCAAGCCAGATGTTTTATGTGAGCTTTATGTGTGTATCCAGACCCTAATGACAATTCTCTCCTGCAAGGTAAGTCTCCACACATGGAACCTGGAAGGGGTCACCTGAAATCTAAAGATAAAAAACTTCTTGCCATGGAAGTCAGTGAAAGATTTCCATGGGAACAGAAAAAATGTGGTAAATTCTATTTCTGATAATACATACTTGATCTTTTGCTTTTATTTTTTTCCTTATGTTGTATCTCTCTCTGCTTCAAAAGCCACTTCTACGTTCCTTCTGGCAGATGATCATCTAAGTCAGTAGTTCTTCAATTAATTTGTCAGGAATTCCCAAAGCAAAAGAAATTTTGCTGTGTATCTGATGGACATTCACCCTATCAGTCTCAGTCTTCTCCCTTGCCTATCAGGTGCACCTGGCTCTTGACACTTCAATAAAATCCTAAATCCATGTAACTCACAGGTCCTGTGAGTTGTGCACAGTCTACTGGGTGGGTTGGGAAAAAGAGGGGAGTCATTTCAGTGTGGGCTCTGCAGGGACGAGGCTGCATGCTGAAGTGTGGGATTTGATTGCCCTCGTTACAGTGGTTGGCATAGCTGACTCTGATTATAGCTGTAACATCTCAAAGGCCTTTGTAAAACCCAGAGTTTGTTCCTATGATCTCCTGTGTGGTAAATTATAGTATGAATACACAATGTGGCAGAAAGTAATAATCTTGAGTAATGTAGCTGATTTTATTGTTCTTTAATTTCATTAAGTGTACTCTTGTCAGGCAAGGGACAGGCTTTCAGCTCCTAAGAGCAGATGCTCACGTCCTAAATGTAGACCTGAAATACTCATCATGAAGACAGAGGCCATTTGCGGTCTGGACCCAAAGGAGGAGTGATGCTGGCATTTTTGGTTCAAAATCTTTTTTGTTCTGGAATAGATGTATGAAAGAAGACAAGTACTAGTTTATGATCTGTGCATTTCCATTCTTTACAGGCTGACTCTGCTCACACATGTCCATGGTGTGTGGTGCCCTGCAGGGCTCACCTGGCAGAGATGAGCAGGTGGTACCAAGGGGAGCAATTTGGCAGTCAGCTGCCCACAGAAAGGGCACCTGGAGACAGGCCATTCTATGTGCATCTGTCAACAGCAGGCTAGTCCCACAACATCATGGGAGAGGGAAGTTAAACCACTGCAGAGAAATGTGAGTTTACACTAAGATGACAGACATGACAATGAAGAGACTGAGGCAGAATCACATACTCCCTTCTGCTGATTCTGCTGTAAAATATCTGTGGAAATGATGAAACACGAAGTATTATTTCTTAAACTAATGAACTAAGGTTTCTCAAAGCTTGTCTGTTGGCATATAACTCCATCATATTATTGGTAAGCACCTAAATTCTCTCACTCACACAGATAGAGGAAGTCTGTAAGAACTTATAAATAAAAATAGATTGGAATGAAGAGGATCGCCTTTTAATACAGAGGAGCAAAGAAAATTTCTCCCAAATGCCCCCCTGTTTCTATTGGATATTAGTATTAGGAATGCATTTTTCATTTTCAGAGCATGTAGAAAAGTTAATTGCATGTTGTGCAGTGAAGTGCATCCCAATGCTGAATAGACTTCACTTTCCATGTGACTTTCTTTCTAATTCATCTACTAAGGAGGCTGCTCAACTCTGTAAACCCTTCCCCCTCAACCCTTTCCCTAATTCTGTCTTCCAAACTTACTAAAAACCTCTAAAAGTCTCTGGGAAATTGAATCAAAGGTTCAAGATTAAATGATGGAGAAGAGAAACAGCTTTACTGATTATTTTTAAAGACATATTTTCTCTCTTTTACAGCAAAGTCTGCATTGTACCATGAGGCATGGAGGTGACATGCTCACAGGATGAGCGCCTTTAGCTCAGGAAGAGACTGCAGCTCCACCCTGCCTGAAGGCACATTTCAGACCTTGCCTGAAGCGACTCTGAGAGTCTGTCAGACTTACAGCTTTATCATTTTTAACTGCTGATACTGTCCATGATAGACAGAGAGACCCTGCGTCCAGAACTCAGTGAAGGAATGAAGTTTTATTTATTCTTCCAATGGAGTACAAGTGTCTTGCTCTGTGCTTGGAGCACCTTGCCTTGCCCTGGAGAGAAAAACACAGGACTTTCCTCTGCCTTGGTCAGACTGAAATTTGGTAGAGACTTATTTATGCTGCTGTGTAGGGTAACATGGGCCAACAGTTACTGAGAGTCACTCAGTAACTGTAAACAGAGGTTTTATGATAAAAACTATATAAATATATTTAGTGAGTATCTACTGTTCTTTTCTATCACCATGTTCAGAGACTTATGGGCATATTGGATAAATTGCTAAAGTTTGAACATCTATTCTTTACTTGGAAGACTCTAAATTAAAAACTGTGAATATGGACAGGTATTAAGATAAACTACTTAATAAATTGAGTCATCTTGTACACTTTTATATATCGCATAAATATTATATCAGAAAAAAAATGGACTAAATTTAAATAAGGAGATGGTAAAAAACTAGTTGAAGGAGATCCTGAAGTCCTAATACATATTTCCATTTTGTGGCCCTGGTGTTGTAATCTTGTCCAAACTGAATTCAGAAAATAATATTAGTTTATACAAAATAGGGAGCTTATATAAACTCACTGTAGAATCAGAAAGCTTTATTCAACTAGCTGATTAAAAGATTTTTTTCCATAGCTCTTTAATCTAATTTTTATGTTCTACATCCCATTAGTGGGTTCTTAAAGAATAAAACATTTTAAATATATAATACCAAACAAATTACCTTCAGGTTTGACAAGCCATTGACTATACACAAGATAAGAACTAAGTATTGAGAAGAATGAAAAAATTAGCAAAGCCTAAACTCCTTTATGTATAGCTTAGTTATTACAGCAGTACTGGAGAAGGAAAGCAATAATTATAGTGGCTAATTACCCTTAGAATAATACAGTGTAGTGAACTAATTCCTCATGTGTGTGCAATATTGCTCTCTACTGGCTGCTGACTGGATAAGAAGAGGCAAAGTTTAACCAAAGAAGCTTTCATGTGGTCTATCAAATCCTGAATCTGTAAGCTGACAAAGCAATTCCTAAGAGGATTGATCACCCAGCAGCATCCAGCTGACTTTCAAGTGAGTTGTTGAATATCCATCTCCTTTATTACAAAGACTAAATAGAGATTAGGGGTGAAAAATTTAGGTGATGCAGCCTTTTAAAATCTTTCCAGTGGTTAGAAATCTAACAGGAGATGGTATGACATTACAGCAATAAGGATAATACTTACTGTGAAATAGAAATTAACTGTATTATTGATGTTAGTGAAAGGAAATCTCTTTTCACCCACATGGAAAAGGTTTGCAATTCTGTAATAAACACAATACAGTTCTAATCTCTGCTCCCCAGGTATAAATGCATGATTTACCTGAGAACTATGTCTGTCATCTAAAGCCTTTGTCGTCATTATTTTCATATTCCAAAAAAAATAAGAATGGAACAGAAGAGGTGTTACAGATCCCAACTCTGTTAAATATTGCTGTCTGTAAGTTCCCTCCAGTCCCCAAAGAGATTCCTAGTGATTTCTTAACCTCAGAGTTACCTAAATATTATGCTTCTGGAAATCAATGAAGGACTTGCCCCCCTGATGTATGTAGGTGGCTTTCACACAAACTTGTTAGAGATGTGACGAAAGTGACGAAAGGTGCAGGGTCTAAAACACAAGTACTTGCTCTTTTTTTTCCACAATCCCAGCTGCATTCTGACCTCTGAACCAAAATGCTAAATGAATAGCAATGTGTGCTCTCAAAGATACAGATAAAGTCTGACAACAGTGCTTGCCCACAGAGAGGCCTAGAAGCTTACAAACCTGTTCCTGGCTATAAAAGGAAGGAAGGAAAAATCATATTCTGGGGCATGGAGAATAGTTAAAGATGGTTCTTAATTTGAACAATTGTTAACTAATCTGAATAAAGTCAGCGCAGTCTGATAGACATAGGAAAACTGTACAGAGAAAATCCATATCTTTTCCACTTTCACACTATCTGTTTTGAAACAGAGACCAGATTGCATAAATGCAGGCAGTGTTCAAGATACAAGCTTATCTAGGTAGTATTCAGGGGTATAATGAGGTTCTCTACTTTGCCTCCTAATTAAAAACTTATACTTCCCATCCCCGTACTCCCATCGCTCTCCTTTATTTTTCTTTTCGACTGCTACGGAGCATTGAAGTGATTTTTTCATAGAACTATCATCACTCCAAGGTCCTGTTCCCAAGAAGCAGTGGTCAGGTGACACCTTATTTTATATGCAAGTTTCTTTTTTTTTCCCCAGATGCATCATTTCACTATCACTTACACTGAATTTTACTTGCTAATTTAATAACCACTCCTGGAAGAGTCTCATGCAGTTCTTCACAGCCAGGCCTTGTCTTTTCACCTTCTTCAACTTACCAGCATCAGCACATTCTGCCATTTTATGAGTCACTCATTTTCTGTATCACAGAGGAATGACCTCCCCAATGCAGCTAACGTCCCATAGGAAGGACAATGAAGATCCTTGACTGATAGCCTGGAGTGGTGGTAAAAAAAAAATATCTTTGCTAAAGTTTTAAAAGATCATCAATTGCAATATCTCCTATTGGTGAAAAAACAGTTTCAGGGCCAGCCAAAATCTAATACTTAAGGTTTACCTAGCCTTACTGAGAAGGCTGACAGAGCTCGTCCATTCTCACACCTTTACTTCAGATTTCTGCAGAGATGTGAGGGAATGGAGTTAAAGGAGCTGGCAACATCACAGAAATTTTCAGAACATTTGCTTGGTGTCTACTAGAACATTTTCTTGGGCATTTAGAGTATTTTAATTCAAAACCGACATGAAGACTGGTAGCAGTAAAGCACAGCCAAAATTCACACTTCATTTGCATTGTTATTTTCATCAACCAAAAAAATCAGTTGATAAAAGCCACTCATTTCCTACTGACTGCATGTTTCAGCAGCAGTACATCATTCTTTTATGAGCTGAACCTGGTAGAAAACTAGACTTCCTCAACTTAAAATATCAAAAAGCAGAAATCCTAAGACTTTAAAGTTAGGATGAGAAAAAGCTTCCCACTGAACATCTCAGAGGGTCTTGGTCTTGACTGAGGTGGTGACTGAGGTGACTGCTTTTGCTGTTCAGTTTATTACTGTGTAACTATAAAGCTAAGTCAAGAAGGAAATCAAGTGGTCTCCTCCAAATGATATATGACTGAGATGGTCTTTCTGAAAACTGAAAGTTGTGTGTGAAGAAAGAAGACAGGGACAAGATCAAAAGTGAAGGTCTTGTCTCAGGAGACAGAAAAAAATATGGCTATGGAAATTGTGGAGACAGTTCAAGAGAGGACACATAGTGTATCAGACAAACAGATACTGTCGGCTGTCTAAGGAGCTTGCACCTTACTGTCTTGAAATGATGGACTGATTTGAAGTATGATGTGGCTACGACTGATGAAAACTGAGTAAATGGAAGGACTGGTAGGGATGATCATAAATTTACAAGAGAAAAATGGAACATTGCAGGGAAAGAAAGATAGAAACTTCTGGTCTGAAAGTCTACAAACCATCCTAGAAGAACACAAAATTTGTTCACTTCTGGTAAGAAGGTGAGGGGGCAGCCAAAAGAAACCTGAAAAGAGAAATACATGATACATTTTTATTTTTTTGAAAATAATTTCATTCTGTTCCCTTTGTTGACAGACAGTTTACTTATCTAAATGTTCATGATGTACTGACTGAAAAACTCAGAAACCCAAGAAGCCATTATTTAAAATTATTTACCTCTTCTCAGATTTCCTCAAGAAAATCTAAAGAAACTCAGAAAATTCCAAGCTCTCCTAAACCACATTTTACTTCTATAGAAAGTTACAATATATTCTGCATTTATCTTGAAAGTGGACTGATTCTGCTAGGGTATTTTTAAGCATACCTGAAATGAACTACATAAAAAATGTAGGAGATGGACAGTCCTTGGTATGGCCCCCTCCTTTTTTCTTCCTATCTCAGAACAACATTCTCCCAATGCACTTGTCTAAAAATCCTGTTCTAAGAATCTGAGGCTTTGATATCCTTAATGAAATTATTAGAGTTTTGTCCCTTAAAACTTTGTCCCTTTAAAATTCAGTTGAACAGGAAGGTATTTCATTATTGACAAACAGAAAAAGATGACATTTTTATTACATTTTTCACATTTTTGAATTTTGAAATTTTGACCAGCCCTAAATGTTGCAGAGAAAAAAAAAAAAAAAAAAAGAAAGAAAAAAGGAAAAAAAGGAAAAAGAAAAAAAAGGTCAGATGATTAAAATTTCATGCTGTTCAAAGCATTCAAACCTGCCATCACACCCCAGTCTGGCGCCATACCCATAGGTACACGGGGGTTTCTCCCCCTCCGTCAGCCAGGGGCCTGAAGTGAGCACAGCTGCTCTGAGGAGAGAAGGCTGGATGGAGGCTGTATGCTCCTGCTTAGAGAAGGCAGAGCAGAAAGAGCCAGGGAGATGAAGGGGGAGCAACAGAGAGCCTTAGGAGTCAGATTTGCCCTTCCACAAATGGCGCAGTTGTGTCTTCCTCCTTGCCCCTGTCCTCCAAAGAGCCAGGAGGCCAGCATCGTTTCCCCGGCAGGACGAGCCCTGGCTGCACCACTGCACCCCCACATCCACTTCAGCCCATGGCTTAATAATCCCCAGCAGGAGTATCATGGTGCCAAAACTCCCACAACTAGATTCAGAAAAAACAATTAAGGTTAGTATGACAGCATTTGTCTCTGCACTACTAGTCTCTGGTGAGCATAAGCTAAGACTTTTAACATAATTTTTTTCCACAGAGGTTTTGCATTTAATTATAGAGTAAGGGCACTATGTGTTCCAAGAGCAATCATCTTACTGACATGTTATTCTGAAGGCAGCCTTCATTCAGTGTGACACATGCTGGTTATGCACTACCAAATAGACTATAATGAAGTGAGGCTGGGGAAAAACACGCTGGAATCTGAAGTAATGCCAGCTAAGAAAGCTTATCTCTACTTTATTATTATTATTGTATTTAATAAACAATCTTTCATGCCTACAGAACAAAGAAACAAATGAGAGCTTTCTAGGGTAGATATAAAAAAGCCTTGCATAAAAAATGTGTTTACTGAGTTACAACTACTGAACTTTCCATTTTGCTCAAAAGAATAAAAAAAAAAAGAAAAAAGCAGGCTGAAACAAATGGAAAAGTTTACAATTATGATGTGAAGAGGAATAAACTATATTTTATTATGGAGGAGATAAGAATATGTTCCAGGTCATGGTTTATGAGCATCTTTGGTCAGGATCCAGCATTTTGTAGAAAGTGCATCATGAGCTGTTACCTTTAAGCGCAGGTCAAATTTAAAAATCCATTGAAGGACCTGGCAAAACTTTCCAAAATAACTAAATAATGCTGCTGAAGAGTTTTGGAATTTTTTTGGCATCTTCATCTAATCAGCCTTCTTAAAAAGATTTCTCAGTCACCACTTACAAACCTGAGGCTGCAAGGTGGTAAGGATCCTCATTCATTGCTGGGTCAGTCCTGTGAGTGGCTACGATGTGGCTGGTATTTAAGCAAGTTGTCAGCTGTGACTGTACATTTTTCACCGAACTCTCTTCATTTCACTTCTGCTGTATCCTGACAACCTCTACCATGTTTATCCCTATTGCCTAAAAACTGCATCCTGATTTGACGTGAGGCTTCTTTGCATAGTACAGGATGCACAGGACCATAATTTGCTGAACCATGATTTGGGCTCAAGACTAACAGTGTAAGGGGGTTTTCTTATACAAAAAGTACCAAAAAAAAATACAGTACAGTAAATTGCTGCAAAGAGATCAAATTTTTCAGATGTTGCAATAGGATTGCAGAAGATTTCAATGTTGCTTGCTATTCTGTATATATTTTCAGAATCCTTTCTTCTCTTTACTTTGAGACAAAAATCTGAAGTCACTGAAGAATGAATCACTCTTTCAATAAAACACATGAAAATAGTATCATTTTTCAGTTTCCAAATTACATTAAAATGATCTTGAAATAGAGAAAATATCATTCATGTTTTCTACACTTAGGGTTTTCACACCTTTCTGACTTACTGTGGGCAACTACCAAGCCACTGAGACATTCACGGCACTTGGGTGCCCAAGTTTCTCTTTCCTTATTTCTCCTTGTGCCACATAATACAAGTGCATGCACTCAATAGGTGAATCCACCCCTCAATAATTTACATTGTTGTACAGGGAATTTATTGCAGGAACAACATAATGAAACAGCCCTTTTCAAAATTAGGGCATGGTCAAAGTTTTGTGAGACCTCCATGATGTACACTTTTTGACACAGTTTTTATTTTTTTTATGGTTCTTATTATTAAAAGACATGGCAGAGATTATTTTGTATATTCTAGCTACACTCATGCATTCTTTACTATTGCTATAATACACTTCACATCTGGAGATATTATTTGCATAGCAACAGTTTCTGCCAAGACCAGCATCTTAAACTAAATTCCAAGAATATTAACTCACAGCAGTACTTTATAACAAACTGAATGTACTAATACTAAAAAAAAAAAAAAATCCTAAACAAATATGCTGATTTCTGTGCTGTACCTGGAAACACTGCTGCTGGGGACTGAAACAATCTGTTTGGAAGCTGTGTTCCTGTGAGGACACCTAACTTAGTGCCAAACTTGTTATGCCCTTACTTAATTAATTTGCAGTCTTTATAGGCCAGACCAATAAAACAGTAGTATAACATAGTAAAGTCCCCTTTCCTTCATCCAAGAGGCATTAGTTCCCTATATTCCAGTAATACACAGCCCCAGAGTCAAATCTGGGAAACAGCTAACAGCCATACAAACTGTGAGCTGGGACTGAGAGATGTGCTTCAGATGATATTTCATATCCTTTTACTAACCTTGATTCTGATCTTCCCCTCAAATTATTCCAAGTTATTATGGACCTATTTCAGCAAAGAATGAGACAAAGCTTCTTTTATTATTAAAATCAAAACAGTTTTCCATCATAGTTTTGATATAAATTCTTCTTTATTTTTAGCACAACCTGGTACAGCAAGAAAGCCTTCTGACAAAAACACTGCCTTGAGGAAAGCTTTAAATTTTTTTACCCCATGCATGTCTTTGCATCTTCTTTTTCATCTCTTGAGTTTTACATTATTATTTCTGTTCTCAAGCACTCCCAAATTTGTATGATTTGCATGTTAGGGTTCCCAATTTCGGCAATGCACACTGTCCGTTCCTGCCTATGGCAAACCAGTATCATCACCTATAACTATCGTAAAGTTATTACTGCAAGTTAATCTTTCATTTTATTACAAACCCAAAAGAAATTTAAAAGCAAACAAACAAAAACGATTAAATGCCCCCCACCCCAAAACCTCATGGTAGCAAGCTGAATAACTCAAAAAATAGATATTTTTTTCATTTCTAAACTAACATTTCAGCAGTTTAACTATTGTGATCTGAGTTATAGAGTAGCTTCAGTATATTAGTATATAATCTCTTATAAAACAACTTCTTGTGCCTAAGTCTTCCTTACCTGCATTTCTAAAAGAAATTTTCTTGAAGATGCCAAAGCCCTCAATAAAGTTGACACTAAAATGTTTTCTTGGGAATGTAATAGTAAAAAGAAAGATGTCTGAAATATTGTCACTAAATTTCCAGAGATTAACCTCACTTCATTTAAGTTTAAGCACTAAAACAAATCCAGTATTCCATGACATCATTGTAGTAAGAATAGGCAGACTATCAATTTCTCATAGCCATGCTGTCAAAAAATATCCTTTCAGACAAGATCAATATTTTACTAAGAATTTATGTATGGAGGAAGTAAGCAGAAAAATTCTCACTGTCATGAGGAGATTTTTCCTTAACTAGCCATTTCAGAGCTCTAGAAAAATCCTGGAAAATGCTTGTTCATATTCTGTTGGTAGAAAGTTGCCATGGTATTGGGTTTTACCGCTGGTTTTCTTTTACTGCATGAAAGTGCAGCATATTAGATTCTCCATATGTGCTATGCTCATTAAAATAGCCAAAGATGTTGACAATTTTCCAACAAGTTGTTGTAGGATTTTAAGGAATAAGAAGCAACATTAAGAAGCATCCTAAAACCACAAACCTGAACAACTAATCCTGATTAGTAACTGCATCAAATATGCATATGTGTACTATATTTACGTGTATATACATTTTGACAGGTGTTCAATATTATTCTGTAATAACCAAAATTATTATTGCTTACAAGTAGCTCTACTCCCATGTTTATAACCATTGCAAACTTTAATAGTATACTATTTCTGCATTTTTATGATGGAGATGATTAAAGGCAGAGAGGTAAGGAGAGATTAATGTTTAAGGCCATGTTAGCAGTGGTATGACTTCAGACATCTATTATCCTACTCCAAATCATACTTGCCTTTCCTGTCCTAGCTTTCCCTCTGTATAAAGGGTATTTACCCTTATCAGTTTAAGTCAACCCACTAGTCAAATATTTTTAAAGACTTCATTTTATACCACCTGCAAGCAATATTTTTGAATTAATTAGTAATATCCTCTGGCAATCTTATTATCTTGTTTTACCATGCTAATCAAGGCTTTAATCTCCCCAGGTACAGACTCCAGGGGTTACTCACTCACAGTGCATCCCCGAATCTAGCTCCACGTAGCCATGTGGCTTGTCTTAGAGCACTTCAATCTGTGTTTCACATCAAGTGAGCTGATGGTTTTCCCAGGACTATCCGAGTTCGGAGTATCCAACCTAGTCCAATTCTTGCATATCATTATTGAAAGTCCGAGTAAGAGAGAATGTGGTAAACTTGGCTGTACAGCATGTAGTTGTTGTGTGCTTATTGTTATTACAAAAGATAGCGTGAGCTCAAATTTTTCCTAATTTTCATCTAGAGCCTCAGAGCTTTTTGAGACACTTGTGTCACCTGCTGTGGAGCACTGTGAAATACATGCTGCTGATACTTGAAGTCTAATTAAGCTTTGTCTTTTCATTGAAAAGCCATCTAGATATCAGAACATCAATGCCTGTTTAAATCCTATAGAAGTGGTAAGAATACCAATTGCAACAAGAATACAAAGAGGAACTGGTTGTGTAGCATGGTCTGGTAAAGAAAATCTCTCTGTTCATGAGCTGTTTCTTCTAGCTGTGTATCTTAACCACTCAGCACATGCAGCAACACTCTTGTTTTCTTGGCTTGCTTGCTCCCTTGCTTGGCTAAACATGACTGGCAGTTGTAAATTGAATTGTTGTTAACTGGTACATTTGAAGAAGTAAACTAAAGCATTCCTACTAATTTCAATACTTTAAATGCTTCTACATGAGAGAAAAGAAACATAGTGAGAGAAATTCTTCTATCAGCAGCCAAATTGCATAGCCCTGATAGTTTCCAGAATAGAGATAGCTTCATGACACCATGAACAAAACAAACAAACAGAAGTCTTTGTTGGAAACGGTATGTTCATGCAGTTTTAGTTCATTAAGTTCTCCCTGGTAAATTGAGATAATTTTCAATTTTGTTATTGCAGATATAGAAAAGGCAGAACCCCTTCCCAGACAAAACAATATACATCAACCCCCCTCTGTCACCTTACAAGAAAGGAAATCCTAATCAAGCATAGCAAAAGAAACATATTTTTCTTTCCTAAAATCTCTGATTTTTTGAGTTAAAGGCTCCAGCTCTGAGAGATTCATGTTCTGTTCTTTATTCCTTCCAGCAAATATCAGTCAATTCTGATATTCCCAATTCTTGCATAGAAATGACACCTTTGACTTCCACATTCTACTGAGATGATTAGCTTCTATGAGAACAGTTAGAAAATGCAACTGTTCTCCAAAAGATTTTTAGTGATAAAATTTCACCTCTTCAAAATGCTTTTACAAGCTAGGGTTTAAAAGCCCTGCTCAACATATTTACTTTTCTCCATCATTGGTAATCTCAGGTTTGAAACCTCAGCAAACAAAAGAAATTTCCTGTGGGAGATGGGAGGCCTGGTAATGAGCTGGCTGCAAGTAGCCTTCTGGACCTGACCCATTTCATAATTCAACTTGACTTATGGACTTTGTTATTATTATTTTTCTTGGGAATTTTATTTGACTTGAGGACAGGTAATTGTTCGTACCTTGCTCCTGCAGGAATCCTTAATGCTGACCCCTACTGTGACCAGCTGGCCATCTTTTTATTTTTCTTCTAGAGACTGTCTTTATTTGAGGTAAAGCAGCATTTGCAGATGGAATTTTATAAATAATGATGGGAGCAAGCAGTAGCACAATTTTTATGTCTTTCTTCTACACCCCAGGAAAACCTGCCCTTCTGACATTTTTAGCTCAGTTGGAAGCAAGAAAAATCAGAGATCTCATAAGAGAAGTTGAGATCAAGATCTTCAAAGGGTTAGATATTTGATATAAGCATATTATCTGTTGAGCCATCCCTGCAGTAGACATGTTTTAATTTTTCCAATTCATAAGTTCAGAAATTTTTTTGCAGAAGTAAAAATCCACCACCATGCATGCTGCTAAAACAATGATCCAAAGAAGGTGAAGAGATTCAATTCACCATTTCTTGACATCTAAAGCCTAAATAAGAAGAATACTTTCTGCAGAACCACATCAGCTTCCTTCCTTTCTTTCTAAGCAAATTTGAATTTACACAGACTGAAGTTTCCTTTAGATGGAGTTTGTAAAATTTCAGGGAAGGAAATCCCTGCATCTATCCCACTAATATTCCTAGCAATTTTGGGGGTCATTCTCCATGTGTCTCAGAACATGGACTGAATACCAGCTGGTATGTGTCCTGCCTTTTTATAAATCCAGTACTGCTCTGGCATTAGTACTGCCTGCTTATTAGAAAATGCCCTAACTTTCCTGGTCTCCTGTCTATCAGAGGTGCTTCCCCTAGGTAAATTGTAATAAATAGCAACACACACACATGCACACGACCCACTCATGATAAGTACATTTCAGAACCAATTACTTATCTCCCTCTAACTTTTAGAGCTAGATTTATCTGAGGAACAAAACACTGTAGGGGTTGAACCATCTTGAAAGCCTCACAATATAAATTGCCGTGTTATAATTACAGTCCAATTATAATTCAGTGTTTCTCTCTTCATTAATTATCATCTCTAGCTTTTCAAATAAGTTGGGAGAAACTGCTGTTCTGTAGATCATGTAGCTATCCTCCCCCTCCTTGAGAATACCATGGCTAAATTTTGTCCTCGAATAACACAGACCGCAGCAGGTAAAAGCCTGTTTTACACTCTCAGCCTTAAAATAACCCCATTCTGTGACTCACAAATGCTCAATCTCTCCACTGAACCCAAGCAGAGTTCTTTCTTTATAAAGTATCAAGAACTCAAGTCCCGTGATCAGCAATATAAATGGAGGCCATGGTATGATGATTCAGAAAAGCTGTTGATAGGACATCTAAGTCTACAGCAAAAACCTCGAAGCACAGTCACATTCTGATACTGCATGAACTCAGTCTGCTGCTTCCAAAATAGTCAAAGATTTTGCTGGGTTTACTGCATACCAGTACACTTTATGTCATCCCTAGTGCCAGACACCTCACTACGTTAGCCTTCAGTTAGGAAGAGGTTTCCCTGTCCTTCAAGGACCTGCATAAAGGCACAATAAATTCTGCAGCAGGTTTGACCTGGATCAGGTCTGTGCTGATAGGTGATGACCAGTTCACAAGTCCAGTCTGAAGGATCATGAAATTATGGTTTCAGGCTGTGTTTACAAACATAGCAACACAGGAACTCATTGCAATTTAACAATTTAGAAATTGATAAATTCCTAGAGGAGACAATACTATAATTTACCTTTAATTATTAGACATAAATAATTAATAGATCAATTATTTAATTTATTTCACAGAGAATGGATTGCTTCAATTTCTTTAGGGTTAGTGCTTGCTTAGGCTATTAATACCAAGGTCTACCCAAGTGTCATGAAGTAGATTAGCAGGGATTAGACTAACACAAATATGTCATTCAACTATAATCCTGTAAAGTTTCACTTTACATAGCAAGTACTTCCACAGATTATTGCCCAACGCCATACAAATATTTCTAGCCTGACCAGAGCTTAATCACCCTCCTGGCACTAAATAAATACGGTCACAAACTGAGCAAAAAATTCAATTTCCTTTATATTCTCTTTATTCTACAACTAACAAGTCATCATTCAGATCGATGCCCTGTTGTGTTACACTGGTGATCTCTGTGACACTGGTGTCTGGACCATCTGAAGCATTTATTTGGTCCAGTGCACTATTCCATCTTCAATTAGCTGAGTAAAAACATAGTACATTAGCTTTGTAATATCTTTCTTTCTCTTTTTTTTTTTTTTCATAAGTAAAAAAAATAAAATTACAAAAGACTTTTTTTTTCTCTTTAAGCACAACATGGATCTAACCTCAAGAGAGATGTTTTCCAGCAGCTTGACTCTTATTCCAAATTAGTAACCACATCATTTGAATAGATGTTGAAAACCCAGAAGGATAAAATTATCATTAGAAAAAATGTATAAACTATAATAAAACAACAATATGTTGCAAAAGGGACTATAATAAAAGAATGAGTAAACAGACATATAATTTAAAAGATGTTTCTGCCTTATAACATCTGTCAATTCTTCTGTTGTGTTTAGAGACTAAAGATCAAAGAATCTCTTGCTTGGACAGGTTGGTAATGGGGTTCATGACAGCCAGCAAGGAGTGAGTTGCTTCAGGCCCAGGCTTACAGGGAAGTGTGGGAGGATGGCACCGGGGACCAAATGGAGGATGGCTATGAGGATGGTTTTGGATACAAACTTATGATTTCTTAGACTTCCCTCAGAGGGTTTCCTATAAGCTTCCCCTTTCCCTAATGGTGGCCAGTATCCCTGTGCAATATGACTTCCTTCAGACTGTTGCTGAACAAGAGGACACAGTTCTCTACCCGAAATGCTGAGCACACTATCTATATTCCTTATTTTTGCCTCATGAATTTATTTTTTGCTCTGTGCCTATGTTTTAAATATGCTTTCTATTCATCAAAGGCCTAATAGTCATTCTGAATTAAACATGATTCCCAGGGATTGGGAGACAAAACAAAATAAAGCTCAAAAGAAACGTCAGGGCTAATTAGGCAAAATAGTGTCATATTCACTGACAAAAAGAGACCCATCAGGTAGCCCATGTAAAGTGACATAGGCAGTCATCAAAGCACTCCTTTCTAGTCACAAACTGATTTTAATTTCCTCCTCTCTGGCACTGAAACAGCAGGCTTTGGAATCTTGCTGCTTTTTCTTTTAACTTTATATTTATTATATATTTGGGCAATGTAAAGGTTGATCTTACATTTCTTTCAGCAAACAGCCAACCAACAAAATCAGCATGCCTTCCAAAAGCAGAGTTTCTGTTCTGCCTTTCCTCAGAGGGTCTGTAAAGTGTAATTAATGTTTGCAAAGCACTAGAACATTCTTGCATAGAAAGTGCTACCTTAATGCCAAGTATTTAATACAGGCAGAGTTGGTTCTCTTGAAGTTCCCAAATGTGATTCCAGGGCAGATTCAAAAAGGAATATTGACACACAAACAAAAACCAGGTGTGGACTATCAATGCATAACCTAAGAGCTCCCAGAACATCTACCCCAGGATTACCCAACTCTGTAAGCACAAAACTGTAAGTATAATCACATCCCTTCTGAATTTAGAGCTTGACAGGCAGCAAGAGTTGGGCTTCTGAACTTCCTCTGAGCTGTTTAGCCCCGGCATGAAGAGCTACACAACGAGCTTCCAGACACCCAGAAAGTAGACAGGCATCTGAAGAAATTTAGTTTTCACTTACTTGGTGGCTGAACATACTTTGAGCAAACTTTGAATACTTGTAAAAAGCAGCATCTGAGAGAGGAGAGAGTGGTGGTCTGAACAGCCAGGGGAGTTGTCTTCTGCTTCTATTTCTTTTCCAGCAATTATTTCACATAAAATGAAGAAATGGTTTTCTGCAGAGATTTGGCTCCTTTTGGAAGATCATCCCCAGTTATGAGGATTAAGACTAGCATTGCCTTCCATTTGCAGACTTGATTTTAGAATAGGTCAGAAAGATATTTCCCACCCCATCTGGCCTGTTCCAGCAGATCACAAACTCTGCAGGTGAGGAGACTGAATACAAAAGTACCATACCTTATGGTGAATGCTATGAGAACTAAAACTGTTATACCCTGAAACTGAAAGATTTAAATGTCATTCTGTGCATCACAGCAGTTTTGTTTCCAGTCCCAGTTTGAAATGAAGATGACACAATACATGACAATATTAATTGCTTTTAAAAAAATAGCATACCCATGAAATGGACACACTTGCAGACCCTGGACAAATTGAGTTGTATTTGGGATCTGTAGCATAAATGGTTTCATAGCAAAGGACTATCACAGGTCCAACGTTAATAAGTGATGTGTCTTGGGAAGACAACCTTTTCTTTAGGTGCAGTATGTGATCTTTGCAGTAACTGAGTGAGGAGAAAAATAGCATGGACTATTTACTAGAGGTCACATTTTTAATCACAAAATATTGAAGACATCTCCCTAAAGCTATTAACTCTTTCAACCAAAACAAAGGACAAAAAAGTGAAAATAAAATTAAGCACTCCTACTAATAATTTGAGCTCTTTTAAAGTCTTAAAAACAGAAAGCAGAAGAGTGAATGTGTTGGCAGACTGTCAACATTTTTATCAGCCTGGGAGCAGAAAGTTTGTTGGAAAGATGGAGGTCTTTGTAAAGCCCTTGTTAGCAATGGGTTTAAAAAGCATGGGATTATAACAATTGCCAGACTGATCTAAGTCAGAGGCCATGTAGTTAAATGGTTGCCATCGGCTGTGTCAGAAGAAAGCCAGCAGCATATCCTATGCTCATCAAATTACTGTATTTGACCTTGGCCAAAAGGCAAGCAGAGAAGCGAGCTGTAGGCGAGAGGGGTCTGTTTTGTTTACAGAGGGAAGTGCTGCATGTGTCAGTGGTGGTGCTGGGAAGCTAATCACTGTAGGCTTGCTCTGCTGCCAATGGAGAGAGCTGCTTGGAAATGCACCCTGGAGGAGTCTAAGTTCAGAGCTCTGAACTGCTCTCTGGAGGGGCTGTTTCTTTTCTCTGGTTCATCATCAGGATCCTGCAGTGGTTAGTGCCCAAACTATGGGTTCGGGTGCTTTATGGTTGTTCTGCATGGTCTCTAGTCAGGCACAGTCCCCCACAATAGACAGCCAGAGTGCCCTCAATGTGTGCAGCCTCAGCTTCTGAAACTATGGAATATGACTTCACTGTTGTATTATCAACTAACACATGGCAGGGTAGATCTCTGATTTCTGGGAGCTGTGGAAACTGTCTCTTTCCACCCAGGATTTGCAATGAGAAATGAATAGAGATGTTGCCGCTGTTCTCAAGATACAACAAATCTAACTGACATACAAAGCAGAGTGTGATCATACTCCAGAGACTGAGAAATCCTTCATGAAAAAAGATCAAGGACAATGTTTATACACACTTATGTTTGAAGTATAGATGCTTAAATGTTTCATTGTTACATTTGAATTTAAATTAGATAAAAACCAAAGTAGTGAGGGAGAAGAGTTATGAAGGGTACCTATAGTTTTGTTGTGTCATAGGTACCAATATATTAATATTTTAATTATCCCTTAGAATTGCATAAAATCATTTAAACTTTTCCTCTATTCAATTAATGCTAGATTATCTAAGAATTCATGTTACGTATTCTGTAAAGCGTGGAGACTATCAAGAGTTATTTATTGAGTTGTATGTGCCGTAGTTCAGCAGTTTGGCTGTGTAGTGTTTTCAGATATTTCCTGAGAAGGCAGGTTGGTGACTTGCAGGTGAGAAAAGGTACAGGAGAAAAGGAAAATTTATTTTTTTTAGTGCAATATTGCCTCAGTTCCTTATTGTCTCATTAAATATGTACTTTTGCCCCGAGAAAAGTTTTAACAAAGCTTTTTTGAGGACTGTTGTATAAACTGTATTTCTTAGGAAGTGGGTACTTGCTATGATACTTGAATATTTTTCAAAAATTTATGAAGTTTATATGGTGGGGTTTTATATTTACCTATATATCATTAATTGTAAGGCATTAATATTATACATCATTGTAAAAGAAATTATAAGCTGACAAGTTTTAGTATTTAAAGAAAGTCTGATATTGACCATCAAATTGCTCTCATTTGCCTTGTAATGAGATTCCTGAGTCAAGCTGAAACAGACCATTAAAAACAATGACCCATCAAGGAAACCAGTTGAGTATTATCCCAAATCATTTATGTCCCCAACCTTGCACAGATGGAAAACTTTAATGACGTGGGTTCTCTTTTAGGAACATTCTTCAGTAATATAAACCAGAGGCAAAATAGTATTTTGAGATTTGGAAGCTGAAAACAGATTGCTGTTCTAATTCAGTGCATTGAAATATTTTTAATAAATTGAATATCTAAGCAGTGAAGAGATCATCCTAATGATGAGTCTGTTTGTTTCTGCCTAGAAAACATATGCTTGGGGCAGATGCACTGTGTTTGCTGATGCACGGGTCAGGGAATTCTGAAAAGGTCATTTAAGCTGTTAGATAGACCACTATTTCAATACCTCAGAGATGTCCGTTAAATCAATAATCGTTTTTGTTCACATTTAAACACATTTAATTACTGTTTTGGAAACAGTAATATGACTAACTAAACCAGTTGATTTTAAGTAGCAGACAAATAATAATAATAATAAAAAAAAAGTGGCAATCATTATGGAAAATCTTGAATGCCTTCATGCCTTCAACATTGTATTCATGTACTTTAGTTTGATTATGTACATCTAAGGCCAAGTTGTATGGCATTTGTGTCTTTCTTGGCAGAAAACAGGATTCAACTGAGAGTGTTGGTGTTTTTATACTAATATAAATTCCTAGTGGAATGAAGAGGCAGCAGAAGCAGTATCAAACATATCTTAATGTTTGGGTAAAAAATTGCTGTTGTCACATAGTTAACAAAAACCAAAGAAATCCAGTTCACGAGAAACATAGTAGTTCTGTGTGCTTAGCTGTTTTGTTGGGTTATGTAGAATTTGGCTTCTTGAGCTTGTCAAAGACCTGTTCTTTCCTCTGCCAAATTTCCAGCCACTTCTGCTCATGAAGTACATTGAGAAACTGAGGAGGGACAAGAATGATGCATAGGGAAGAGCATGGCTGGTAGGTCGAGGGAAGTCATTCTCCCCCTCTACTTGGCACTGGTGAGGC
>BJBW01009968.1:0-12175 GCA_004320125.1 Scolopax mira
TTCATCACATAGTTTAAAAAAGTTAATTATTTAATTCCTGTTTCAATTGTATTTATATTTATGTGCTATTTCCAAACCACAGGGTATGGTTTGGTAAATAAACTACATTATTTAACATGAGAAACCATCACTACTATCCTAATATGTTGGGGGTGGGGGTGTGTGTTTTGTTTTGTTTATTTTAAAAACAGGCATTTAATGGTTGCTCAGTTTTTCCAAATAAGCAAAAACTCCCACTTCTGTTGGGATGGCTAGAAGCTGCAATCTTAGCTACTTCAAACTTGTGTCTCAATTTATTTGGCTGTTTTAGTGCTCCTTTATATTCTGTTCTTTTTTAGGACAATTATGGGTTTAACAAAATAGAAGTAAGAGACAATGGCAGTGGAATCAAGGCTGATGATGTTCCAGTTATGGCAATTAAACACTACACCTCAAAAATAAGCTCTTCTGAGGACCTTGAAAGGTTGACAACATATGGTTTTCGTGGGGAGGCTTTAGGATCAATTTGCTGCATATCAGAGGTGAGCAGGTGCTATAAATGTGTCTGTTCTTTTGTGTTGGGATTTTTTTTGTGTGTCTGTGTGTGCTTGTGAAAGTTTTATTAAAACATCGGTGTAAAGACTTGAAATTGTTCCAGCAGCCAGTTTTCTTGTATATTTTGCTCGTATATGCTGCCTTTCCTCCCCTCCCCAGAAGCTACATCATACAGTTAGGAAGCTGTATGGATTTCTCCTTAGTGTCAATCCTGCCTTTGTGTCATACTGAGCACAGCAGTGCTCTGTTTATTTTCCTCAGTCAGAATAGGTTAGAGATAGCTTGCTTATTGTTTCTTTTTCTTTTGTTGTATGATTCCTTGGAGTTCTCTATAGTGTTACCAGCAAATATAATGTCAAAGAGTATGGCCGAGATTGCTACTTGAATTGGGGTAAATCAAAATGAACAGTAGATGGTGACCAGCAGCAATCATTTCAGGGAGCTGATAGCTCACATAGCTACTGTTCCAGTAACAATGTCTGCCTTGGTCTTATCTAGGTGATCAGCAGTCATGGGATCTTGTTGGGCTCTGTGTTGCTCCTTGACATGTACATTATTGCAATTGCACAAACTTCATTGTTCCTCTGAGTAAACAGGAACTTGTCCCCTGGCCTATGTGAGTCTGATCCATATGTTTGTGTAAGGAACACTGACAGTGTACTTGTATTGAGGATTCAACTTGTTGACTGAAAGTAATTAAGTTGGTTGAAAACCATCTGAAAAGTGTTCAGGCTGTTAAGGGCACAGCATCTACCTGTTCCATTGGCCTCTGCCTTCCTGTATTTATGCTGCACCAAGGTCAAGTTTTGGATTATTCTTTTTAAGTCTGCCAATGATTAAGTCTGCAAGAAGATACTGATATCTGTGTCTGATTAGAACCATCAACTTTCAAGATCAGGAGAGATGTTGGAGTTTGACTCCTTGCTACCTTGGGCTACATTCGCATTGCACTAAGCAGGAGTGTTTGTGTGTTTGGATGAGGATTTCCAAAGATGCTTTCAAAAGTCTTGGTGTTTTGATAAGTGATGACAGACCTCCATCATTGGTTCCTTCTAATGAGTTGTCAGAGCAGGATGCCATCTGTTCTGAGCTTTTAATCGGCTCTATGGTACGTTTCATAAGAGATGGGAGGTGGCCTGGTACTTTAATAGGTAATACTTTAATCCTTGGATCAGTAATTATGTCAATTGAATACTCCAGGCATTAATTGCATGCTGCCTACTCAAACTGCCCCCAAAGTTTCGGGTAAGAGGTACTTCATTATTGGCCCTTAAGTAGGTCTGTTCGTTTCCAATTAATCAATTACTGTTTTTCCTCTCCAGAGGCATGGCTGAACTCTGAATGACTCATATGAGACACTGAAGTAAACCAAAACATCCTGATGCTCTGTGTGTGTGATAACCTTTATGTCTTTCAGGTGGTTAAAGTGCAGTGGTTCTAATCAAAATGTTGATACCCGAACTCGGGGAACTATATTTTTATTGAGCTTCTGGTTTATGACTGGTCTTGCTAAAGGTGATCTCTGTTAATAGCTTACAGAACATGCTGCTACTCATTGCTAGATATGTTTGGGTGGAGAAAGATAATATACTCCTGGTTTGACAGTAGCCATCGTTTGTGGAACCTCATGTGAATTTAAGAAGTTGTCAGAGTATGTCTTCTCTCATGAAGGATGAAAATGCAAAATTATCAATTGATTTAAATGATTAAGTTTATTTAACCCAGGATAGAATAGAAGATATAGGAGGTGTAGCTATAGATTGCTACGCTTTGTGTACATATGATAAAAATGTGTGGCTTTTAGTTAAAAACAGTGCAGTACTAGTGCAGAATATTTTTGTAAGAAACAGCTGTAGAAGAAAAATTCCATAGGCTAATTAAATGTAATTGTGGTGACTAAAATAACACACAGGTAAGAGTGGTAACAGAGCTTATCTAAGCTCATTCTGAACTTTGTGAATTCTCAATTAACTTTTTCTTTTTTTTTTTTTTTTTTTTTCAGGTTTTGATCACAACCAAGACAGCTGCTGACGATTTCAGCACTCAGTATGCTTTAGATAGCAATGGGCATGTAACTTGTAAAAAGCCTTCCCATCTCGGGCAAGGTAGGATATCATTGTCCCAGTGTTGTGCTGTGCCAGAAGGATTTTGTGTTTCTCTGAGGCTCTATTTGATGTTGAAGTACCTGTTCTGTAGGTGAAGGCCGAGTACGAAATCTTTTCAGTTGTAAACATTTCTTGCTTTATGTCTATCAACTGAAAATGTGTTATTATCATAAGAAATAATAAGTCTTGGAAGTTGCTTTGGATAGTAATTATAAACCAGTTCCTCCTCCTCTGACTCACTTCGGCAATCTGACAGCAGAAATAAAAGCTATAAAAATTCAGTGCCCCAGGTCCAGGCAGACTCACTATATAATTATATGAAAGATTTGTTCAGGACCAAAACACTGCTTCTGTACAGAGCAGAATCCTCCTTGCTCAAAGGGGGAGGAGTTGCCCTGCTGCTGTAGGAAAGCCTTGCTGGAAGCAGCGTGGCTATAGGACCAACCAAAACTACAGTTCTTTCTGTCCTGGAGGAAGGTTGTGTTGATAGCAATCCTTCTGCACGTTAGATTAAGATTAAGATTAAAGGTTGCTCTCGACTCAGAGGGCTGACCTTGGTGGTTCAGAGGTGGTGTGGTTTTAGGGTAGCATCTGCCCAACTTCGGGCACAGTGAGGAGTGTTAAGACCACACTTTGTCCTCGCGTTCACGCTCCAGTATTCCCAGAAGAGAAGTGGTGTCCTGTATTCTTGTCCTAGGATGTGCCCCTGAGGAATTAGATGCAACTTTTCCATAAAGCTCAACTTTTCCCAGCTGAGCCGTGGCAGCTGCTTGGCAATATTGTGCCCACGAGTTGTCCCCCAGCTGGCTGCAGCGCTCGTACACCAACCAGGAGCTGGGTGCCAAGCCAGCTCTCTCTCTCTCCTCAGCACTAACCAGCTGCAGTTAAGCCAGAAGCTGCCAGGGGTTACTCAGTGGACAAATACTGATGAAAGAGCTGAAGCTGAGAACTGTAATTTTAGCTAATTTTAGCCAGGGACTCTGGTCAAGATTTAGACTGTAGTACTTTCCACGGCCAGAAAGCCTGTGGGTTGTGTTGCCTTTTCTTTTGTCAAAATTGTTGAATAATTGACTGAATTTGGTGACATTTAATACTTTGCAATATCCATACAGGCTAGGAATTTATATGATTATGTTAATAAATGAATGTTCCTCCTCTTACTGTGTTCTGGGCCTTGAGCAGAGGCATCTGGCCACTCAGTTACTACCTTCAAGCAAATGCTTGTGGAGGGACGTAATGGAGCTCAGTGTTCCTTTGCCTCCAGATATGTCTGGTTAGATTCTAGTCTGTTATCATTTTACTACTGGAAGATAAGTTAATATGCACTGAAAGATTCTTCAGCTTTGTTTACTGCTGACTCTCACTATTGTCAGTGTGTATGAAAGAAAACTTAATGCTGCAGTCATAACCCTAAATAAAGGAGGAGGATCGCAGCTCTTGAGGCCTATAGGTGCTTTTTTGGGGAGGATGACTGCTAATTTCGTATATTTCTTCCCATGCTAATACAATCTAATTTAGTGTTACTAGCATTTATTTTGTATGCAGCAGCATACAGACACAAATCTCATCAAGTAAAAATAAATTTTCCTCAGTATCCAGTCAATAATGTGCTTTCAATGTAATTTCTACTTGTGTTTTGTCACCTCTTTGCAGGTACTACAGTAACAGTCCTGAAGTTGTTTAAGAATCTTCCTGTAAGAAAGCAGTTTTACTCAACAACTAGAAAATGTAAGGAAGAACTGAAAAAAGTCCAAGATCTACTGATAGCATATGGTATCATAAAACCTGACCTGAGGATAACCTTAACACATAACAAGGTAATAATGAGTTTTACTCTATCAGCTATCTTAAGGGTCAGTTTCTGATTCATTTATGCAGTATCTAACACTTAGATAAAATCTTCCATTCTTAGGAATTTTCTTTCATTGTAGGTTTGGTTTGGACTTCTTTCTTCCCTTCATAGATGTTTATTTATAATGGTTACAGACTTTGATCCTAACCTTCTAAAACTCAGGCTTGGATCTGCCTTTTGGTATGCTCCACCAGATGCCTGGTAAGGTATATGAAGTATAAAAAATCACATGTTAGTGCTACAACTGTTAATGCTATTACTGGTGGTTAGTAAAGTTGTTAGAGGTGTTTGAGGAATAAAGCAGTGAGACCTTACTGGGCTACAAGCACCTTATCAAGTGTTAACCTCAGCCAACTGAAAAAACTCTCAAAACTTCCTTGGTTTGACTATCTGTCTGGATAGATGCTGTAGTACATACAGGTATGTATGCTGTATGCTGAGCTGTAAGAGCTCAATGCATAATGATGACTTTATTTTAAAAGGCTGGAAAGATCAAAACCAATTTGCTACATTGGTGTAAGTAAGAGTAACGTACATTATAACAACAGGCTTCAGTTGAGCTAGTTGTTCAGTCTTGGGGGAATGATTCTTGGAGGGCTTCTTGGAGGCTGCTTTGGCTTCAGAGCATACTGAAAAGGAATTTTACAATGTGGCTACAGAAATGACACATTGAGCAGTTCCCCTTTACCTGACCCAAATTCAACACAGCTAATTTTATTGACTCTGCTCCTGGTTTTGGCACCTCTGAGAGGAAAGCTATGCTAAAGAATTTCCAAGCTGCCACAAAGTAGAGAGTGACATCTCGTGGCCAGATCCCTCAGCAATCCTTTTTCTGCTAGAAAATACTTCTGTTTGTTGATCTTGCTATTTGGCATGTTCACTGAGCAATTTTAATCAGTTATTCTATCAACCAAACATTCACACTTCAGTTCCCTTTCAGGGGGAATGATGAATGGCGCTGTGCTGTCTTGAAAAGACAACAGATTGCCCATCCTTTTCTTGAGTTGTATGACTTGCTCTGATTATGTATTTATTTCTAAATATCAAAGTGTAGATCTTGTGGACAAAGACCTGCCTAGAATAAGTATTCCAAAGCTGGATGACCATAGCTACTTTCAGTCTTATTTCATTGGGAAAGTTTAAAACCAGAGTTCTCAGGGTTGTGCACTTTTTCGTTTGTGTTAAGCTCCCTAACATATCTAACAGTGCTTTCACAGTATTGATCTTAAATATTGGTTAATAAAACTAATTTAATCTTTTATTGGTGGTTTGGTTTTGCCCTCTCTGTTGGATGTGGTATAATTTTTCTGTGGTTATAATAAAGCTGCAGCTTTTATTTCTCATCTTTAGCTCCTGCTAGGGCTTTGTACAGTTCTTTGCCAGTACTCTGTGGAAACTGTAGCTTGTTATCTTGTGTTACAGATCTTAAGTTTGACATACTGTGTTGGGAAACATCTTGTTGTGGAAGATGATTACTCAGTTGACCATTCTGAACTAGATATCTATTGCATGATTGCTGACAGAGTTTGTGTTAAGCCTTTCTAGTCTGTTTGGAAACTCCTGTTGATGCTTCTGGGTCCTGGCAGAGAGGCATGGGAATGTGACTCCTGAGTTAAGACAGCAGTGATTTCGGGGGGAAAGAGGAAAGAGAAGGGGAGCAGCAGTGAGATTGCTGCTGATAAGTTGCAAATTATTTTTTTATGGTATTTTGATTCTGTCCCCTTTGATTAGACTGTTACGTATCTTGGTTTTTTGGGGGTTTTTTTTGTATGCTTATTTTAATACAATGGCAATAATATGCAAGAAGTTGATCACTTCTTATTCATAACACTTTCTACAAAAAATGGCGTGGAGTGGTCATGGTAGTAGCCATTGCACATTGGTTTTGACTACCTGCCATATTGGAGGTAAATTTCTTAATACACAATTACAGTAGATAAAATCAATACAAATGGTGTCTGAAGGCAGTATAGATTTGTTTTCATGACAGAGATGGTCTCTTCATTTTGCACTACCAGCCTTATGTTCATTTGATTTATTTAGCAAAAGAGGAAAAATAGAAAGGAACTGCTCAGACGTGTTTCAACACAAGAGGTCACTCAGTAGCTATTGCTGAGCTGGGAAAATCGAAGGCTAAAGAACTTGTACAGTCAGTGTAGTCTGTCTGTGTGCATGTGTAAATGCTTTAAAATAGTCTGAAAATGTTCAAAAAAACCCACCCAAACAACTTTGAATGCAGATTCCTGTGTTTCTGCTGTTGTTGTAATTTCTGGTAAAATAAAAATTACATGTTACATCCTTCCTACCTTTTAAGAAATTTTAAACTCTGAAGTTCCAGTGTATAACTACTTTCAACAGATTTACGTGCCTCTGCTTTACCATAATATCACAAAACATGAATACTCATTAGTTCTTTTTCCTTCACATGCTAAATATTATTGCCATTAAAATTATTAATTCAGATCAGAACTTGTTTTTACTATAGTATATGCTAGAATAACAGGGTTGTCTGTGATATTTTTTTTTAATTTTTTTTGTTTTGTGGTAGTTGTTGTGTTTCTGTTTGAAATGTACTAGGAGAAATAATAAACTCAGAATAGCTTTATTTTTCATGGAGCTCATAGATTATATATTAGTTTTAAAAAATCGTATGTGCTATTATTCAGAGGAGTTCCTAGAATCCCAGATTCTTGAGGCTGAGCCAATACTTTCTGCTGCAATAGAAGAAGATACACGTCAGGAGTAAGATCATGTTCCGAGGCTTAAAAGAGCAAGAAGGTAGCGGAGATGAGGTATTACAGGAGGAGATGAAGAAAGATGGGTCAAAGAGCAGAAAGGGTAGAGCAATACGGAGTGTTTTAAAAAAAATCTTGAAAATTAGTGACACAACCAGTACATTTATTTTAAAAAAGTACATTCTTTAAAATCCTGCATTTTATGAGAAATGAAAAAAAGCATGGAAGAAAGCATAGCCCTGTCTTTTCTGAGGAAGAATATAATGAGGCTGAAACTTTCATAAAAGTGTCTTGAGGTTAAGCATCTGAAAAGGGTTGCCTAGCTGGTTCCCTTGAAACTTATTCTGGAACAACAGGAAACTTATTGGCCTGTTGAATGTATATATGTTTTTAGGATACGTTGTGTATTTTATTTCCACCATGTTGTGTTTTTTTTTTTTTTTTTAATAGTGATGTCTTGTGCTTCTGAATGATGTTTCCAGAAACTTGTCTTGCCACTGTGCCATATCTCACGTCTGTGTTAGTGCAGATGAAAGTATTACCTTTACGTGTCTGATTTCTTTTCTGTGAAGAAGCACAATGCTTTTCCTGCCTTTGGGTTGTTTTTTAAGTAAATAAGAAAATAGATATCCTTTTATCAGTCATTCTAGGATTCGTTTATTGTGTACTCTCCTTCAGTAGACTTCCCGGATAGGAAACACTCAATTGCTCTTTCTGCTCACAATGTTTTGTTTGCATTAGCAATAAATAATGAATCACTTTGCAGATCAACCCTTGAAGTACTATTGCTATTTTGACAACTCGGATTAGCTAGTGCTCCTTCTTTTTATAAAGGTTTATCCTGCCAAGACATTCTTTGAATACTGATAATGTTGATCCTCTTGCCAGTATGGTTATGTTAGAAAGAGGTATTTTTCTTCTTTCATCACCATGTTCCTTGAAAGCATATTGAATAATGAGACAGCCAAATGGAAATAATTTACATGAGTATTCAGCAAGTTTATTTAAAGTTAACATTATCTGAAGGCACGCTAAGAACATTCCAGAGTCAGCTACCGCTTCAACCGCGTCAAACTCTTCAGCCTGAAATGCCATGTTCTAGCCACCTATGAGCTCTGGCTGTATTTTACCCGAGGTGAGGGCTCTTTCCTGGAACAACATTTTTTGCACTCTTTACTGTTTAACACCAGTAGCCCTTGACTCAGTCTTACAAGCCACTAATGTTAAAATAATGCTTTTGTGTGTTGAAAGGCTGATGGTACAGAACACTTTAATTCTGTTCTAGTTGCCTTTATTCTACAAGTGCCAAAAAGAGAGAGGACACCCCAAAACTATACCTGTTTTAACAATTTCAGATATACTAGGGCTGAACAAATTCTGGCAACAGGTGGTTTAAATGGTGCCTATCAGCAGGTCATACCATAAACAACTGGTCTGTGTCTTGTGCAAAGCACAGGTGGGCCACAAGTAGGTTCAATAAATTTTCCAGTTCCTGTTGAGGAAAAATCTGCATAAGGAATATTTTTTTTTTTCTGGTTCCTCCCCCTCCCTCCCAGTGTTTTTCATGTAGAATGTTTTGAAGCCTTGGTCACACATAGTTCTGCCTAGAACTATGTCTTGTTTGTTTCTTGAGAGACATGGTTCAGAACTTCTGGATGCAAGAGGTCCATTTTAAAGCTGCTATTATAACTGGATGGTATTCTTCCCCAGATGCCTGTTGTGGTTTGTGTTGACCTAAGGGTCAACAATCTTCTATTTCTTTTTTTTTTTTTTTTTCTTCACAGTAAGTCTCCTCTTAATTCCAAAGTTGGATAATCTCAACCTACAGTCTATATCTAGTAATCTAAAACCAGTTTGTTTTCTTTGTCTGAGTCCTCTGTAATAAGTGTGGGATTTTTGAGACAGAGTAAGTGTGTTAGGATAAATTGACCATTTTTAATAATGGGATTATATTTTGCATTCATTCGTTGTGCTTCCAAGCTCTACTGTAGCTGTGTGTTGAAAAGAAATCTGCCTTGAGCAGAAATAGCAGCATGGAAGCAGTTTCTTGAATTGGAAAGGCTACTCTGCTTAATGTAACGATGATAAATTAAGTCCCTCCCTAATCTGTGTGTCTTAAAATATAAAGAGGAAATATGATTAAGAATCTGCAGTGCTCTGCAGCCAGCATGCTTTCATGGTGACCTGAGTATAGCTCAGTCTTTACTTCCATTCGTTGTTCAGTGGCTTTGCTGAGAAAGCCAAACAGAGAGTTAATTATGGTGGTTTTTGTGCTGAGGACACCTGTCCACTAGGAAATGCGCTGAGACCCTCAACTCAATTTACATCAGCCAGAGAACAGCTGCCAGATGGTAACTACTTTTGGTCACTACCAACCTGGTTGAATTTGAACTGGTGACCTAGAGGTGAAATGCTTTATATCCTATTACTAATTCCTTGGGGTTTCCAGTTTCTCATCCATCACTTTTTTCAAATGACAGCACAGTGTATGTGTGAAATCTCAAAACAATTACCGTTTCACATATGCAGCGTGTGCTGCAGCATCTGAGATGTGCCTCTAGCTCTTGCAAGGCTTTCACACTTAGTTTGTACACGAAAAAAAGGTTAGCAGAAGCAGGATGTTTCTAAAGCCACCTGGGAGTTTTCCCCCTTCCTTACCAATGCACTTTGTCACAGTTAAGTATCTTAGTTTTGTTAACTGCTATTTTCACAAAAGACTTTTAAACCTCCCATTATTTAAATGGAATTCACTGTGATGCTGTACATCCTCTGAATGACAGTTTAGGATTGGAAACTGTGGGTTTTGACTTTTAACTGGTATAGAGATTTTATTTATTTATTTATTTTTCCTTTCTCCTATGGAAGTGGAATTTCTCTAAACATCCACAGCAGAACATGTGTGGTTAAAACAGCCAAAAGAATTACTCTATAATCTCTGTAATTCTTGAAAGGCTCTGAAAACAGTGTTATCAGATGCCAGTCCTTGGCTCTTTTTAATATCTGTTAGCTCCTCTCCTAACTAACTTCCCACCTCCCAAACATTTCTCCACTGTGTGATGCTGAAGAAAGCCTTTTCATTGAGAAGGTGCTCTCGTATCACAGAAGGGAAACCTGATCAGGAAATAGGTTGGAATTTATAGGATGAATGTTAACTGTCTTTCAACAAATCCCCTTGGTAGCTGCCGTGTGTGATGCCCGTGGGATGGACAGGTATGTCACCTGCATCTGATGAGGGAAAAAATGGTGCCTTGAGTTTCTCCATTGGTACCTCCACTGGTAGTTGTCCCACCATGTCTTATGAAATGGATGGGGAAAGTGATTCCTCAGGGGCAAGTGTAAAATATATAAGGAAAATAGTTATAATTATATAGAGAGTTGCATTATTTTTCTTTAAGCTAAATTCTGCTGTGATTTCTGTTTTTAAGGGAAGATTATACAAGAGCCCTCTTTTAGTAAGTTAGGTAACTTACCTGTGGTTTTAAAACAAGACACCAGTTCTGGTGTGGAGCTGATAAACAACATCAACACTTTTCAAGGCTGGGATTTTAAAGAACAGCCTTGGTTAAGACTCAAGATGGTTAAGACTCATCTTGATCTTTGCTAATAGGCTTTTTTCCACTGCAGAGAAGGTGCCAGCCCTTGCAGCTAGGTATCTGTGCATCATAAACAGAAGAGGTTATGCACATGGTACAAGGTGATGTTTTTGTTTCCCTTAAGCTAAATTCAAACTTTGGATAATGCTGCCTGGCTCTGTGCCTGTTTTTCTACTCTCTTAAGTAGTATGTAGTGATGTTTTTGGTTATATTGGAGCCTAATAATCTTTTCATTTTTAAGTCAGGAAAGCTAAGGAACATACTGTCCAAAGAGTTAGCTGTCAGCAGTGAGAACATGGATGTCAGGGTGACAGGATTTTTGAAGCATGTAAAACAAAATTAGAGAGACTGTGAAATACAGTTCTCTTTTACAAAGTTAACTCATGTTACGTTACCAACCTACAGTTCACATACAGTGCTTGCTCTGCTAGACTTTTACACCCTCAAACTTTATTGCAGGATATATAACACAATGATTTTCATAAAACACATAAAGAAAATCGATGATTTCTGCATAGTAAAAGTCCACTTCATTAAGTTACTGCTATTAGATAGTAATAAGATAATGAGGATGAATCTGTTTAACTTGGAGCATTGCAGTTACTCTGAAGTAACCACAGTCAGCAACAGCATCCAGTCCCCAGCTCTAATTAAGGTTTTCCTTCTCTCTGTGATTGCAAATCATTGTGGCTGCTGCTAGAAGTTCTGAAATATAAAGAAGTGAGCCCATCTTTTCCTTGGTGCCTTTGAGGAGCCAGATAGTGAGCAGCTCTTACTCTCCTTAGGGCCATTTACAAGGGCCCCCAGTGGGAAGAGGCTGGATACTTTTTCTCCACTCTTTTCAGATTTTTCTAGGAATCCTTCTGGGCTATGTTTGTGCATCCTGAAATAAGAGAGATGCCTGTTCCATGTGTGCATGTACGTTGTCATCCTCCACAAAAGTATGCATATCCATATGTCCTAGGGCTGGATGGGGGTGGAGAAATACATACACAGAGGCACACACACACACGTACTTCTGTATATGTGCAATAGATTTTATATGCGTTATGACATTTTGTAAGATCTAGATCATGTAATCCCCTTCAATGAAACAAGGAGGGAGGTGGGATATATTTGGCTAGCTCTAGCAAAACCTAAGATGGGCCATATGTAATAATATATCTTTGAGTAGGCTGTTTCTGCAGTGTCATCATACTGGCTAGAGTCAGATTCATCCTTGGCTCATCCTGGACACCCGCTTTATATGACCTAGAAAAAAAATATGGGGGATGTGTGTGGGTGTGTATTTTTAGCTAAAGTAAAGGGTATAATCAAGGTTAAAAAAAAATAGGGTATTGGAGGAACCTCATGGAA
>BJBW01009968.1:12364-35782 GCA_004320125.1 Scolopax mira
GTATCTGCTTTTAGCAAGTTTGCACTTCAGAAAGCTGTGGAACACAAGAACTTATTAAAACCACCTTCCTGAAATGATCTTTTCACAGTTCTGAGTATCAGCCATCCGGCAGGTCAAGCAGTGTAATAACCTTGCATTAATCAGCAACCAAGATTTATATCTGTACCTGTGGCATCACACTAGTATAACCTAAAATAAACAGCGTGATGTTTATATTAGTCATGTAACAAGTGTCTTTCTCAGTTTGATCACATGCATTTAATTTAAAATACATCCAGTAAAGAAAAAAAAATTGCTTGGCACTTTGTGTTTCCATTTTAAGTAATCGATTTTAAAATAGAAGCAGTACAGGATATGTTTTATAACAGGAGCTCTAAAGAAGAGGACAAATTCTTTCATCACTCCAAAATGTCTTTGGGGAGATTTACAGCAGGTGGAGAGGAGAAGTCAGCCCTGGGCTGTCCTTTGCTGCTGCCTGAGCACGGTGGGAACTCTCCCTGCCAGAGCAGTGGATGCCCAGCCTGTGGCTCTGCTTGCTCTTTTCTCCTTACCTCCTTTTTGCATTCCCTGCCCTCCCCGATGCAAATTGTCCTTCACATTAGAGGGTTTTAGACTTGCTGTAGGATGACTGAGCTGTAATCTAGCATGTGCAAAGGGCTGTCAGGCTGGTGTACAGGAGGTGAGTTAGATTCCAGCAGGGCTGAAAAGCCCCACGTCACAAATGCTGCAGAGTGTACATGGAAACGGAAAATTAAAGATTTGGGGAATAGTTTTAGGCTCAACAGTCTCAAAGCCTTACAATTCCACCTGTCCTGTAGGAAGGGAATATCATTTTACAGGAGCACCGTGTTCTTCCATGGAATTTACCCCTGAGGGCCAGCAAATATCCCACTGGACAGGTGGAATTTTAAGGGTATGTATTGCATTTCTTGAGATGGATGCATGTGTATTCTTTGCTCGCACACCATGCTTTCACAGAACATCCTGTTCCAGAATACTGTGAACTCATTTTTAATGTATTAGGACACTTAGCACCTATTTAAAACACCAATCTTAAACAGGACTGTAACGTCAGATTTAAAGTGCAGTTTGCTGCATCTTTTTTCTTTTGTGTTTGAATGTTGCACACTGAAATACGCTCAGTCAGCTAACAGTGACAGAAATAGATACGAAACGGATCTGAATCTAGCAGTCCCAGTTGCCTAGAAGCAGAAAACCAGCTAAGCAAAAATTTTTGTTGTTGTTGATGCACAGCAACAAAAGCCAGCAGATTCAGAGTTAAATTTGTGGCTGTTTAGTATTAGACTTCTCGGTGAAAGACAAAATTTCACCTTGCAAAGTTGCTAATGCTTTCTGTGTATGGGAGTGCACTTGACAGATAACTTCTGATGCAAGTTGCCTTTCATACTGCCTTACTGTATTAATTAAATCATTGCAGTAGTATTACAAGGTATATAGCTAATGGAGCAGGTATCATTTTATCCTTCTATTACAAAGGTTTTGTTAGACAAACAACTGCTTTCCTTATAAATACTTCCCTAGAAGCTGCTTTTCTTTCTAGTTAGTAGGCTTCTCATAGACCTAGAGTATCCAGTTGAGAGCTGTGAATGGACATCCAATAGCCTGATTTCTACCAAAATGGCCTATCTCTTGAGTATAAGGTGCCATAAGCATTGTAGTGCCCACCTTCAAGTGTTGACCACTCTGCCAGAGACATGTCATAGACCTTCAACTTCCGTGCTCTGTAAAAGCACAAAGCCTACTGCTATATACCTAAGAGAAGTAGTATTTCTACTGATTTGGTTTTAACAATTGTTTCAGGTGCAGAAGTCCATATTAGCTACGTAACATCCATATGTACAAGCTTTGCTTAATTTTCCGATCTCTACGAGTCTAAATAAGTAATACAATACGAGAAGACATGCCAAAAAGTACCACATCGTGAGTGTTAATGCTGAAAGTTGTGAATCTAAGAGGGTCAAAGAACAGAATGTTACATATACAGTATGTGTGCAGTTGCATATACATGTTCATAGACATGACTTGAGTTCAACAAATATAAATATAATGTCAAAAATTTGACTCGGTGCCATTTGTTTCAGGCAGTTATTTGGCAGAAGACCAGGGTGTCAGATCACAAAATGGCCTGTATGTCAGTTCTGGGAACAGCCGTTATGGGCAGTATGGTACCTTTTCAACACTGCTGTGAAGATCCTGAGGTGAGTTTAAACTTCCTTCTCCCGAATCCACTTAAAGCCTGTCAACGAAGAGAGCTAAATCAGTGTTCAAAAAGGAGACTTTGAAAAAGAAAATGCTATCTCCACGTTGACATCCGATTAATGCAGTTGATTCTATTACTGTCCTCTCTGTAAAATTAATTGGTTTGGTGATTGAAAATCCACTCCAAGAATCATCTAGTCAGGACTCATGTGGCACTGATCAAATGGCAGTAAAAACAGTTGTGATGACAAATGCAGAATTGCTGATTGCTCAGAGCAGTCTAAGTTGGGATTCCTGGCCCACAGGCAGGTTGTACTCTGATTAATATCTAAGCATTTATATCGTTCTCGTCCTCGTGGCCTCTTAGCCTTGTACTCTAAAGAACATCCCCTCAATTTCAGCGAGGGGCACCTGAGCAGCAAAAGAAACATGTGCTTAGAAGGCAAGTTATACAAAATTTCCCCTGAAGATATATTTCAAGGAAGTGCTAGTTAGTTTTCAAAAAAATCAGTGCACTCGTCTTTCTTTGGACCTGTTGAAATTATCTAATATTTTCAGAATTTTTTTTTTGGTTCCATTTTTGCTGCAGACAGCCTTATAAAAGGGTCTCTTGCTACTGCTGATCCTTCAGCATTGCATTTTCCTATATCTTTCAGTACTCAATCTTGACGTGTCACATAGATGAGATGAATCAACATCTGTAAAGTCGCAGTGGCTGTTAATCAACTTATCATGCTGAATGCAGCATGGTAAGTTTTGTTTAATAAATTCTCAATAATGCTATTAAAGTCTGGATATAGATATGTATTAGAGTTTAATATCATTATTCAGACTTAAATCTTGAGCTTGTCAGAGTACTTGTAGTACAGGGGAATGGCGGGGGGAAGCAAAGTTGCTTCTTGTAGTTTACAGACTTTTAGTTGCTCATGTCTGAACAGAACATCCAGCGTTGTTCTTACCTGAATGAGCCTGAATGTGCCCCACAGGGCAAGTGCAGGGGTCTCCAAAGGGAAGACATGGGGGCATTTAGAAGGGACTAGCTTGAAGGAGGCACTCAGGGTCTCACGTTACCTCTCTGCTATATCATGAGACATCCATATTCCTTGAATAGAAGTTGGGGAACATTCCATCTCTCTCTCTCTGTCTCTAAATAGTGTGTAAAATACCACGTGCATCATTTATAGGTGTATAATGATCCATGCATATTGCTCACAGACAAATCTACGTTCAGAAGCCGTGGACATTTCTAAAGGAGGCTGCCACACACCTGTGAAGTGGGATAGGTATTTAATGACAAAGCAAATTCTGCTTTTTTCCTTCTCATTAGCTGCCTGCCTCTTTCAGTACACAGACCAGAGGGCAGCTCTTCCTTTCCTACTTGTTCATTATGTGGCTTGATACTCCTTTGCTGCAAAGTCTATTCAGAAGACAAAACTAATGTTGCTCTAAACAACTTTCTGTAAGGTGTACTTTACTAACTGCAGAGTTAAAGCTTCTCAGATGAGTGATCCAGGGTTTTAAAGACTGTCCTTTTTCAAAGCTTCTCCATTATGAGCACTGAATGAAAAAAGAACAGATTTCAAGCTGTCACCAAAGCATGCAAACTCAGGAGCTATTTGTAAGATAAAAAGAAAACTCAGAAAATAAAGAATTGACACAACTTTTCAGGTCTACAAAAGAGCATCTATGCTTTTCGCATCCCTAGTCTTGTGAATGGATGGATCTATTTTGGCTGAAAACTTTCACACACAAAATTTTCTTAGTCTCTTCTTTTTCTGTGGTTAAGTTTAGCAGATACACATGCCACTGGGAAAAAGGTAAGTACTTAAATACATTCTACTGTCCACTCAACACAGATATACTTTAATATGTTTATAAGGTAATTTTATTAAACTATTAACTTTGAAAATAGTTGATCTAATTTAAAAGCAAAAATTCTGTAATATTTTCCAGTATCCGTAATTTTATCTTTAAAATTCATAGACTTTTGTTATATGATAATTCTAATCATTAAGACTAGTTTTAGAAATTTTTGCTAACTTTTAATGAGCATTCTGATATTCTATGTGGCTTTAAATAGTAACAGCAGTCAGCCATTTCTAAATCTGGCAACTCCTTAAATGAATTATTTAAGAGACTTTCAGTTTTGCTTTAATGCTGTCAGGATATAAAAATATTGTTTGAAGAGAAAGACTTGTACAAATATTTGGGAATTAGGAAAGGAGCGTAAAGCCTAGAGGAGGAACATTCAGGGAGGATGTGCTAAAGTTGCAGACTAAAATCTAGAAGTGCTGCATGTTGTTTTCTGATAATCATCCAACAGATATTTGACACCTCTTTAATTTGACCAGTGGTGTTTGGTTCTGGGCGACGTTGCTGACCAGAACACTCCAGCTTTAGCACAGAATGCTTATTACAAGGTCAAGAGGGAATAAGGGAGCACATGAGCAGAGAGCTGGTGTGACGTAGATGAATGGGAAGGGTAGGCCAAATCCCAGGGATTTTAAATTCCGTTTCAAATGCATGATAATTTGGATTTTAGTAAATACAAGTGGTTCTGCCAAAAGCAAAGCTAATGAGGTCTGATTTCTGGGCTCTGTGATCCACCCTGCTTACCCGAACATTCTCCAGACTTTCCCCTATCTCCAAAATCTCCATCCTCACGATGCTCCAGTGTGCCTTCACCTATTATTTTGGGCAAGTGGCAGTGGGGTGATGTCTGGGGCAGTACGTGGTCTGGTTGGCATGTCAGAGCATAGGTGCTGATGGATCTTATCTTTTGAAAAGTTACAATTGCCTTTTCCTCAGGAAGGTCATTTTCTTGAGGCTCTCCTCTCCAAACAGCTGTCAGTTGTGACAGAAATTGTGGAAATGTAATATCTTTGGGATTTCTGCTTCTTCACCAGATTGAATTGAAATCAATCCAGCAGTGTCAAAGTTGCTTGGTAAGGAAGAGGGGGAGGTGATGGGACAGGCAGCATAAGTCATCGGCCTCAGTTAGACCTAAAAAAAAAAACTAAAATCTGAGACAACAGAAAAATCTTAAAACTTGGAGTTAATGTTAGGTACTCAAATTGTATGATTTTTCTGGGGCTCTTTGGCAATGCTGTGTGCTCCCAGGTTCTGCTCTGGTCTGTGAATCATGGGTGCACAGCACGATTGAGAGTCAGATGATTTGGATACAGGTGGCGTAGGTAAATTTAGGTGCCCTGAATAAATGCCCCATGACAGGCTATTTAAGGTGCCCTGCGTGTAGAAAGGAGAGATTGTGTGTTTTGGGTTTTTCCTGTAGGGGAAATTCACTACTGCCTTCACCAGGTTGGGCAGTAGTGCATGCCTTTGACTTGTACAGGGGTTAAGTTGGCAACCATACAGTCAGCAAGCCTAAAGCTGACTGGTGTTCTCTGCAGCCCTCAGCTGCAGACACCAACCAGGCACAACTGACAGTCCAAATGGGAAATTTCTCAATTAATTATACAAGGAAAATAGATACAAACCCATCCTTCTCAACCTCTTTTCTCCTTTTTTTGGAAGTACTTTTATATTTTAATTCATAACTTTCAACAAGCGGTGCATGCTGTGTTTGAATGACCTGTGCTCCTGTACACTTTCATTTTCATATCTCACCTCTAAAAAAAACCTTTTTAGGATTCTTTTTAAAAGACTTTTGTACTGTATTTGTTTTATCGTTGCAGATAAATCTTTCTGGATTTCTCCCAAAAGCTGAGTCAGACAGTTCTTTGACAAGTCTTTCAAGTTCAGAAAGGAGTTTTGTTTTTATAAATAATCGTCCAGTTAATCAGAAGGAAATACTGAAGGTAACCTCGCCTAGCTTTTTATTCAAGGACTAGAAATGTGACTTCTTTGAGGATAGATATACCTATGCAACCTACAACCTTTTCCCACCTAAAATAACGAGTATTACAGATGAAGATTTGCAGCAGAAACATCTTCCACAAGTCTGATGCTGCTGGTGCCTCAGTTCAATTGCATTTGCTGCAGTTGTTTATGACCACAGAGCTGGAGGTTATGTTTATGGCTGTTTAAAAAAAATGTAATTTCAGATACTCTATGAGAGAGACCAGAATAGTGGATTCTTTCTTTGTATTAGCCTGCAGTTTTCCATGAGGCAACTTTATATGGTTTCTTGTAAGAGAATTCTTCTGAAAACAAAGGTTTGATTTTTGTCCACTTCTTGCTGTGGGCTTATTAAGTAAATATTTACACTTTCCCTTTAAATTTGTGTATGCATTGGATAAAAATGAAAGTGATAGTGCAGCAGCATTGGCTACAGCTAGGCATTGTGTAGGCAGAATTTGATACTCTGGGGTTTCTCACACTGCTGAACCTTGGAGCACCTCGCTTGGGGCAGCCTTGCTGTCCTAATCCTTGCCTTCCCCAGAAACGCAAATCACGTTCATGCCAGAGTGCACATGTAGATTTTAAAGTGGAGACAATGAAGTAGTTTTCAGTTGGCAAGGAAAGCTTTGCAGATATAAACCCTGAACTTATGTTGGTACCTAAAGTGACAAATAAAGCTAATCCATCTCCATGGAGCATTTGATGTGCCGGGTTCTTCCAGGACTTCAAAACTCAGCTTGAATCCCTTGACAGAGACAGCTTTTTAGCCAGAGTGCAGAAGCTTAGATTGAAAGTGGGGTTCACAGTACTATCATACAAAGGAAAAATACCTCACCCTTCATTTAGAGCTCTTCTTGAAGTAGTGCAAGGGATAGTCTTCCACAGCTTTTGTTTTTAATTTACTTTTTAGTTTTATTTTTTGGACCAGGTGAGGTTAACAGTACATCTATAAAAATACATTTTGATGGGTATGGAAAACAAGCTATAGATCACTTTTATCTCCCCAAAAGGTATGGGGAAGAAGTGCTGGTGGACCTGTTATTGCTACAGCTGAGGCCAGACTGTGGGAATATTAAGCTTAAAATAATTTGAAAATATTTAAACAAGCTTGAAGTTATTTAGATAATATTTTAAAATTAAAAATTATTTAAAAAATTAAAATTTCATCTGCAGTGGCTCTTTATTTTTTACACTTTCAGGGTTTTTTGGTCTTTTTAACATATTCTTTTCTCCAGTACGTATGTCTGTTGAAGGATCTCTAGAGCTATAATAGAGGGAAATGCAAGGATCTTTATTTGATCCTTCTAGGTAATGAGACCCAAATCTGAAATAATTTTGTAGTCTTTTGGAGGAGTTTTTGGGAGAATTATAGAGAAAACAGTAAGGGCAAGCAGAGTTTGAGACAAGCTGTAAATTTATGCTTGGGTTAATATATGGAAAAAAAATTGTCCCGTTCTGTGAACAGGGTAGGTCAGTGATACTACTTTCTCAAACGGACTTTAGTTTGGCTGAAAGAGACAGCCATGTAATGGTATTTGTGTTGATTGATGCAGTCCAGTTTGGGCATATCATATCTTTTCTTCCAAGTGTGATCAATAAATTCATTCAGAAGGTCAAAGTAGCTACCATTAGTGTCTTGGACTTAGTTCTATTTTGGGTGTTGGGTTTTTTGTTTAGCTGTGAAGACATGGAGACCATCAAATAACCATCAAAGACCTTTTGGTGATTATTCTGGCATACATGTAGACACGTGAGGACCTTTTTAGCATTCTGTTAACTTAAAAAAACCCCAAGACAACCAACAAACCAGTTATGCTTTTGTAATGTCAAGTGGCAGTGTTCTTATTTCTGTTCTTTTGTGTCTCTCTTATTTTCTTACTGACATCTCTTTATTAAATCAATTTTTAGTTAATTCGACAGTACTACAGTCTGATGACGCACAAGGACTGTTCTCGTTTATATCCTGTTTTCTTTTTGAATATTACTGTACCTGCCTCTGCTGTGGATGTGAATTTAACACCTGATAAAACGCAAGTTTTACTACATTATAAGGTAACTAAGGTTTTAATCTGGTTTTGAGTTGTCAGCCTTTTACTTATGTAAACATAATAAGGGCTCCTGGGACTACTGAAATGTTTGAAGGTAAACAGTGTCACTGATTTATTTTTTTATTTTTTTAACTTATGTGATGGCTTGCCTTTATCACAGGACTGTTTTTTTTGAAGTGTCTTGAACAGACTAAGTGGAGGATTATTCAAAATTAATTACCTAGTTGATTTCAAAGATGATTTTTATGCTGTCAGATGTATGTTTGCATCACTTTTTTTTCAGATGGCTTTATTGTCAGAGAAGCTAAAGAGAATTATGATGTGTGACCCTACATAAATCTCATCCTTAACTTCATAATTACATTACGTAATCACTTTTTAAATGCCATGCACTTTAAAGTGGGGAGGGGGGAAGTTGATTTCTGGTCAAAGCAATATTTTGCTATTGTGTGTATAGCTTATTGTTACTTGTCACTTAAGTTTTGGGATATCCTGTTCATACTATCAAGACCTGAAATTTAGACCATATATGCCCATGTTTTAGAGGCTGTCTAGTGATAAATATCCATAAACTCACTTTCATTTATTAGAGCTTCATATGAAAAAGTGCCACAGAAATTAAGAAGGCTACATAGGTAAGGTGGTTATTCAGAGCGAGTGTAGGTATTCAAATGAGTATGTTAATCCTCTTATTCACTGAAAGGTTATGTATTTGTCTATGTTAATCTGTTAAATGTACTGCCTGTTGTGTCACTTAACACAGTATTCTCACATTTGATCTATCTTTAAACTTTCATTTGGCATTAGACAAGGGGTTGGGGTTTTTTTTATTTAATTTTGTGTAGGTTTTTTTTTTTATTTCCATCATTTGGTGCAAAGCTGTCTTGGAAACATACACCATAAAAGCACCTACACAAACACACGTGAAATGGGATGTTGTTGATGCATCTCTCTTGACTATATGCTTCTGACTCCCTATTAGGTGGGGATAGCTTTACCTGCTACTGGTTCTAGCAGGCAGTACCATGTTATAAAGAAAGCAGTTAATTGGTTTTGTGATATCAGACTAAACCAGAGAAGCAGAAAACTTATCACAAAATATTTGTGGCTAAAGGTGTACAATTCAAAGGCTTTTAGAGCATGTGTGAACATCTGAAATGCAATAATTCGTTTGTCTGAAAAATATTCTGAATAAGATCACTTTGTTTATTGTTCTATATCTGTCAGTTACATTTTCAGGTGCACTTTTGTGTGTGGCTTTTCTGATATTGGTGTGTGGTGGGTTTTTTTTTTTTTTTTTCTTTTCCTAGGAATCTGTCTTACTTGCTGTTGAAAATGTGTTGAAATCACTGTATGGGCCACTACCTGCTACAGTCCCTGGTGAAAGTAATAAAACAGATGTTACCTCAGAAGACATGTTTGTTTATAGAACAGAACAAACAGATGTGGTCGTTAATGAAATGGGACCATCTGGAAACGATGATCTACATGCTCATACTTCATTCCTTTCATTCAGCAGTGATGTGCAAAACTGTCAAGCAGGAAAAAACACAGAGATCTGCTTAAATCATCAGACATTTCGTGGTGATAATGTACATAGTTGCCTGGACAAAAAAGAGGTTTCTAAGAGTGATGCCTTTCCAGACAGTTCCTTAAATTTATTGCATGAGGAGGAACAGAACAGACAGAATGTGACTGATATTCAAAGCAACAGTGTTCCCGTGGACCCCCAGAATAAAAAAGCTGATGAGCATCTTTTGAGTTGTGATAATGTTGATGAAACAGAAAAAAATGAGGAAGTCTTAGCCCCTAAGGATTTACCTGAAATCTCTGCTGATAATTGGAGTATGGGAAGTGGATTCAAAAGCTATCTAGGAGAAAACCTGGAACCTGTTAAGATTTTGATTCCTGAAGTTGGAGGAACAATTAATAAGCAAAATGAATGTACTGGTGAACAAAGCAACGATCCACAAACCTCAAATCAAAGCGTAAAGAAAAGAAATGTGATAAGTGATAAATTTGGACATGTTACAGCTTATGACTTAATTAGTAGTAGAATAATCAGGAAGCCAAAGTCTGCAATCGGATTTTTCACTCAAGAATGTCGTCCAAAATTGATAAGTGATAATCCAAAGACCAGCATGGAGGACATTCTGCTAGAAATTGAAGAGCAGTGGAAGAATTTGAATGAAGAGGAAAAAAAGAAGTAAGTTTTCAGACTGTCTTGCTTCTAAATCAGGCAGTTACCAATGAGTCAATAATAGTGAATTATAAGAATTGTAACTTCCCAGTTATTTATGAAAAAATAGAACAGAAAATGAATTTTGGTTTTTTAGGATCAGCATTGGTCAATATTGATCAGTGTTTCTTGATCTGGTCAAAGCTATGAACATACTTGGGATAAAAAAATGTCATCCATTCATTTAAAAGGAGCAGCATCAATATTGTGAGTTGTCACGTGCACTGATGATTTGAGTTATTTTGCCACTGTGCCATGCAGCAGTTGGGTAGGGACAGTTGTGCTGAGCTGTTATTTAGAGGTTATAGGCAAGAAAATGTACTGTTTGAATTGTACAAACTTGTTTTCTAAGGGCTGCCTGTGTATTGTCACTCCTGATACACTGTCAATGAAAACCAGCATGATCACGGATGAGGCACCATATAGTTCCTCCAGAGCTTTTTTTCCAACCAACAGTTCTTTTTTTATTGCTACAAAGTGAGAATTCTTTTCAGGCTCTTTAGTACTCCAACATTTGGTAAACTCCTTTCCTCTAAATTTAGTATGTATCCCAACCCAGGCTACCTCAGAATCATATTTATAAAACCCAATCAAATGACGCTAGGAATTTCTTTTCCCCCTAAACAGCTATTCCAGTACTGGTTCAGAAAATACAGTACAGTTTGAATTTTAGTCCATTTTAGTCAAAACCAAATCTTTTTTTAGATTGCAGTCTGAATAGCTAAATTCTACATTTTTCTAAAATGAGTTGTCACTGAATTTTTGAAAATCCATCTGCAAGCAAGAGAAGTATTTCAGCCTAATTTGTGCCAGGGATTGGATTAGTTAAAATATTAGGTATATGTTATGCTTTAGGTGGAACTTATATTACGGTAAAAGATGAATTAGAATGACAGATTTTGAGACTTTCTAAGACGGTTTAAGAAAAAAACACCCAAAACATCAAACCTTCCAAGTTCCATTTGTGGTTTTATAAAATGTAAAACCGCTGTAGGGCGTCACACAAGTGAGGAAAATAGAAGTAGTTCTTCAGTAGTTTTACATGTAGTGATTTGAATGCATATTGTGATTTGTAGCAGAAAGTTTGGGAAATTAAATTTTAGTTCTGAAGAACAAACTCATTGGAATTGTTGAGAAAAACGTGTTTTCTTCATGTTATGGAAGCAAGGAGAGGGAATTAATAAAGACTACTGTGAAGGGAATTATATTAGCCAAAACAGTCTAATTTTAACACTAATGAGAGAGTTGAGCTATACCTGTTGAATTACTGGTCTTAGATATTTTTTTCTTGACTTCTTGAGTTTGCTTGAAAACATCTGCATTGCTCTGAATACTAGTTATCTCAGAGTTGAATAGAACCTTTCTATCTAGCTTCTCATTCATCTCAAGTTCTCTGAGGAGGCGTACCTGTGGTTTGTCCATCTCTGCATTAGCAGAAATATTAATGTAATAGTAGAAATCTACTCCAATTATTGTCATGTTTTTAATGAAATGAAACAAAAGGTTCTGCCAGCTGTTTCAGAAAATTTTAATTTGCTCTGCTTTAGCTTTTGAGATTTCATGGTTGCTTTCCTGGTACAACTGTTATGTTTGAGAGTGTGCCTACAGATTAGCTTTGTATTAGTTCAGGAAGGAAACCCCTCTGGTAATGAAGTTTTCCTTGTACGTAGGAACGAATGCAGTATGGTCCAGTGGATGTTGAAGTGAATGAAAAATTTACTGCTAGTTGTATTCATACATTTCAGCTTTGATGTATCTCTTTTCTGCTTTTTATCTTTTAAAATTGCCTCAGAAAATGTCAAGTAGGAGGAGATACACAGTCACCTTTTCCTCCAAGGCAACAATCCAGAAGAACTGTTGCATGTCTGGCAGAGAGCTTGGTCTCTGCCTACCAGATACTCTGGATAAATTGGGCCACCTAGAGGTAACAACAAATGTATATGCAACAGGGCAGCCAAAGTGTCTCAGTTCTACCAAACACACTATACCTCCAACTTCATGAAACCTTTCTGGCAAGACACCACTTTTCCTGGGCTCTAGTCCTCCATCCTTCTGTGACAGTCAAGCATTTCTGTTACAATGGGTGCTCTTGGCTTCAGCATCTCTTTTTCTCTGTAGTGTTCCTCCAGCAGGTCTAAATGAGTTTAAATCCTTTTGGGGAGCAGTACAACCAACAGATGTCTCGCAGTGACATAGGATAGCCTTTTCAAAACAAGTCAGCATTTATTACTCAACCGGAATGTAAAATGTTATGGTCTTTAGGTTATAGTAGAAGAGGAAAGCTTCCATGCATGTCCATGTTGGCAGCATCATATATCCCCCTGCTTTGCAAAGCCAGGATTTAATTTCTTGCTCTTATTTGTTACAGCTTGTGTTTCTGGTCTTAACATTTCTTTGTGTCAGGCTTAGGTAAGAGTGGGAGCAATCCCTCCAAGTGCCATGAGAGTGGCAGCAGAAATTCTCTTGAAGGTGTAGGAAAGTTTCAGAGCCACACACACATTATCTTTGGGCTAACAAATTACCTTGTCAGTGCTCTACAGTAATTCTTCATTGGTATATTTGTACCCTGGGAGAAACATCATTTCAGGTAGCATGGCCTTTGCTGTCTGTTGACAGGTAGGAGTGTGCACATAGACATAATTAGTGGCTCAGGGTAACTGGCTCATGTGTGGTAGCTTTTTATTGCCTGATGAACTTTCCATGCATCTCGTGGCTTGTATGTGCATTTATGCTCTTTTACACTGATGCAAATATGCTTGCTTAGCAATGCCATAAAAATGCTTTTTTATTGTATTTTAATTTTTCAGTTAATGTGTTCTCTTTCCTTTGGATGGGGGTAATTTGGTCATTGGCCATCCATCATATTTCTAGGCAGTGCCATTCATCTCCTGACAGATATTAATCATGAAATATCTGTTGCTTGTCCCCAGCATGTGTTCAGTCATGACACTAGGTCCATATTCTCCACTTCTAGGAGACAGTGCTAGGAACTGAAACATACACATTTCAGAGGATGACTCTGAAATGCTCATATGGGCAATTAAAGGCTGCTTTTATTTTCCCCTTCACAAAGTAAGAAAACACAGAAGTAGAAGGTAATACTTACTCATGGTAATAGTTTGAGTTGATTTGGTTTCATTATATGAAGAGGGTGATGCTGAGAGATACAACGTTCAGAATGGGATGCCTCTAGTCACATATGGATCTATGTAACACGCATGAATCTGCACAAGTGGCCATCTACAATCAAGTTTACTCCAAATAGCCTGAGAGACCTTATGTTAAACAGTTTTTGTGGTATGCTAAATATCTCATTTGGGTTTAAGAAGCAAGGGGAAAGAGGTAAGATGTAGGATCCATTTTTCTAGTTAAACCTAAGCTGCCTTTGAAATTACACTTCATTCTTGTCTTCTGCTTCCCTCCTTACACCCTTTTTTGCAAATTTCCTTGGCTTTAGGTTTTGTAGGATCCTGAATTCACAAAACAGAGAAGAATCTGTTCATGTAGTGTTGTTGATTATATTTTTCTCTGCGGAAGGATTTTTGAAAAGGCAAAGGTGTTCCCTCATAGTTTGTAAACCTCCTGTTTTCTTTGGAAAAAAAAATCACCGATAGTGATGCATATGAATTTGTAAAGTGCTCACAATCAAAGATTGTAAGGCTGGAATTTTTCTGGTATCCTATAGTGACAGGCAAATTTGACTTTCTTTGGAAGTGCTTTTGTTTTGGATTATCAATGTATTACTGAAAGCTCAGTTCTCTTATAGTTAAATATTCTCCTGCATTACAATTGAGTCTATTCAGAACAAAGTATTTATTGATCTGGTCAAAGCTATAAATGTACTTGGGATAAAAAAAAATTCTGTTCAAGTGATTTCATCCATTCATTTGAAAAGGAGCAGATGTTTTTTATCTTAACGTTTACTCCATATTTTCTAGGACGTGATTTATTGCAAGAAACTACTTAAGCTGACTTTTTTAGTTAACTAAATATTGGTACCATATGTGAATGCTAGCACATCATAATTAATTGCAAATGTTGACCCTTTTGTTGACCTTAATTTTCCAGCATGCGTACACATAATTGAATCAAACTGTTCCAGCAAGTAGCAATAAATAAATATGACCAGCTAAAATACTTAATTCCAATACTTACATATGGTAGTACTACTTTTTTTTAATTGAAAATTGGACTGCTTTGAATTACCCGCTAGAATTCAGAATATCAGGTAAGGGCAAAAAAGAGGGAATTTAGCAAATCAGTCCTCTCTCCTTCAAAAAAGTAAGATTCATATGTAGTAGGCAATCTATAAAAGTTTAGCTGTCTTCCTAACATTTGCAAACTCGTTAAGAATCCATTCAGGTTGCAGAGCTTTAGTACGTAGTAATGTTTTAACTATTTAGACAGTATCAAGGAGTAGCCTGTTGTTGAGTACTTTTTAAAAAAATCTGGAAGTTTATTAGTTAGAGAATTCTGTGATAAGCATCTATGCTGTATTCTCATGCTTTTTATTTGTGGTTAATTTTAGGCCACTAGAAGTCAAAAGTACTTCTTCATGAGCCTCAGGCTTTATTTAATATAAAGTCATCTAAGCTCCAAACTCCTCCCTAACCACATGGACTCCCCTCGAAGTCTGTAGAGCTCTAGAAACTTAAATGACTTTGTAAATTAGGCTGGATATGCCTGGAACAAAACTTCTTCCAAAACTAGGTATCTGCTTGTGAGTTAGGGTTAAACATAGTCTTTGGGACTGAAGTTAAAAGGAGCCTGCTGTAGCTCTCTTTAGGAGCTCCACTCTGTTCCCTTCAGTCACTCAGGTTTTGCTGACTGTCATCATGAAGGAGAATTTCAACTTAGAATTTTCACAGGATTATGAAATAGGGGCACAGTCCCAGATCACCTTCCACCTGCATTGTCGTGGAGAGCATTTTCATGTGGCTACTTCAATGAACCATGAGGGTCATTCTTGTCTGTTGGAATGGTTACCTTGCCTTTTATTTTAGTATAGCTTTATATTTTTTTTAATCTGATTACATTACTAGTTTTTTTCTCTTTTAAGTTATGAAGTAAAAGCTGCTAAAGACCTGGAACGGTACAACAGAGAGGTCAAGAAAGCTGCAGGACAGACAATGCACCGACCAACAAAGGAGTCAGAAAAACAGAAACCCAAGCCAAAGATGTCCCCACCTGACCAGCAGAAGCTTGACAAGATATTTAATGTTCAAACTGAAAAGAAGAGGAAACCTGAACAGCCTACAAAAATTGTGACAGTGCCTTTTTCTCTGAGTTCCTGTAGACATCATCTTCGGAGATGTGAAAAAAACGATCCAGATAAACACAAGCTTTTTCTGATCCGTCGTCAGAGTTGTCCTGATGTCTGGATATTTGCTACTGAAAAAAAGCTAATGTTGCTGAATCCATATAGATTGGAAGAAGCTCTTCTACATAAAAGATTACTGATGAATCATAAGCTTCCAGTAGAGAAACTGGACAAGCCAATTCTGTTAATAGACAGGTGTAGTACAATTGAGCAAAAATTTGTCCAATATTTAAAGTATCATGTGATAATTATTTACAGAAAGCTCTGGTGAGGCCCTATTTGCCAATTCTCTGATTATTTTTGTGTTTGTTTATCTGTAAGAACAGATCTTTATGTTTTATGTAATGAGCAGTCCTGGTTGCACACCAGTTGAAATAAATATGAATTTTGATAATGCAGTGAAGACAAATTTCCTGCCCCAGAGGAAAATTAAATGTTTCACATTTTCGCAACTCCCTACCTTTTCCCCATGGATTATGTAATTATTATTATTACATGCCTAAATTTGGTGACTCTTTAAGATACGTGAATAGCTGCTACTTTATTTCTTTAAACAAATCACTTTTTCAGAGTGCTTCTCAAAATCTATATTCTAAAATATTTTTTTTTCCAGTCTTCTTGGTGGATCTCACTATATGGCTGCTCTCTATAAAATGCAGAAGGATTACCCGAGTTTCAATGGATCACGGTATTTGTTGGATCCAAGGCTTGTAGCAAATGGATTCCAGATAAAAGTGATAGAAGGTAAGATGGTTTTAAAATCTTATAGTTGTATGGGATTTTGTTTCTTATGATTTAATGATTTAAATGATTGTTAATGTAGGTCATGTTATTCTACATCACTTAATCATTTAAAGCACCTACCTCCTGCTTTCCTTAACGTTTAGATTTTATTCTTTGGCAAAGAACAACGCTGAATAATGGAAACTGACAGCTGGACAGAAAACTTTAATAGTATTTCAAAGAATGCTCTGGAATCCACATATTCCTGATTTTTATTTTTTGTTCTTTTCTCAAAATTATGGGTGTTGATATCCTTAATTGCCATTCTGACAGAATCTAGATTAAACCAATGAGATTTCCTTAGTCTTGGCAGCTTCTTCTAAGGTAATACTTGCAGAAGTTTATGTGAGTGTGTGCTTTAGCTCACTAGTCCTCTGCTGTCGAGCAGTTGAAGAGGTCCAGTAAGGAGCTGGATCTGGTTTTTGACTTACTGTCCTATCAGGGCTGTAACAGAGCCCAAAGGGTGACAGAATCACCATCACACCTTTTGGTAGAGTTCAATCTGAACTTTTTTTGAGACAGCCTACTTTTCAATGCCTGTGTGTTGATCACAGAACAAATCTGTTTCATACAAGATCCTTTTACCTTAGCAAGAGAGATGAAACGTTTATATATTTTTCTGAGGAGTGATTTATAGGGATGCTGTTGGAAACCCAGGGGCAACCCACCGAGGGTCAGTTCTGCAGAGCAGGACTTCTCTAGCAGAATTCCAAGAAAAGCAAACGTCTTTGGGGGTAGTACCTAGCTGACAGCTCAGAGAAAAGATTCGCTATAAGAGCTGTTAGAAATGCTATAGCTTCATGTGTTACAGATCCCCACATATGTACAGTGATGACAGATCTACTGTAACATATGGGATCTTTTAAGGGTAGGTACAAAAAAAGGGATGTAGAGCAACTCCTTCACTCAGAGGCTGGCTCCTGGGAAGAACAGAGCCTAAGCTGTTTTCTTTACTGAGTCATGCACAGCAAACCCAAGGAAACTTCTCTTTGACTGGCTAAATTCCTAGATAAATAGCAAAAACTTTGTAGAAGAGGTGTTCTTGGTGATAATCGTGGATTTTATGACTAGGGGAATAAAGTGTGTATTGTAAGAGGCAGCTCTTAAAAGGTTTTTTCAGTTCAGCAAATCAAAAGCTGAGGAGGTCTATGATACCTCTCTAGACAAAAATGGGAGAAAGGGATTGTTGCTTAGCCTTTTGCTCATGTACTCTTTTTTTCTTTTTTTTTTTCCCCACCTCCTGATACCCTGAGTTTGCTCAAAATCCAGTTAATGTAAAACGGTTGTGAATAAATTGAACACAAAAATTTAAAGACAGATTCTAGGCAACAATGGTAGAGAGTAATTGACAGGCCTTGGAGTGCTGGAGATGGGAAACTAGTTTTAAGGTAGCTTGAGTGGTTTAAGAGCAGAATTGTAGAATATAACAGCAAGGGGCTTGACACAGTAACTGGGAAATAGTAACCTAAACCTAACCTGTGTTACTAAATCTGTAAAATTAAGGAAATGAAACCTTGTGAGGAAACTCTTCTCATTTGGTTTACAGTTAAGGAAAGTAAAAGTGCTTTATGTGCAATATAAAGGTCGACACACCGTAGTTGTGGACTTGATCAGTACCATACGGCCATATGACAAATGGGAATCTAATTCAGTTCTTTGTCCCAGTCTTAGATTTTAACTACTTGAATGAAACCTTAATAACATCTGAGGCTTGTCAGTCATGTTTATAAGCTTCTGCTGATGACATTATGGCAGTTACAGCCTCTGTTATGAAAAGAGCATACCATTGCAGATGAAGCTACCAGCAAACAAATGGAATTTCTCCCAGCTTTTTTTTCCAACTGACCCAAGGATTTTTACTTAATACTTCATCAGTTCCTTTTTTTTTTTTTTTCCTTAAATCTCATCCCTGAAATATGTTATATTCTACAAATACTTACTAGAGCTGGTTTCTAGAAAGACAGATACCGGTTATTAACACTCCTTATGTGCTCTTCTCTGGGAATTTAACTATGTGGTTTGAGGTTCTTTAATTAATATATAGATTTATTTTACTAATTAATAAAATGGATTCCTGTTGTATAATCTTTACAGAAAGTGACCTGCAGACCAAGAGTGATTTATCCCACTTATACCTGAGTCTTTTGTAGGATTTCTCAACACTGAGAGAACAAGTTCATCTCATAAAACAGTCTTCACTATCCTTATAGAAGCTTTTTTTTTGTTTGCTGTCTGAATTCAGTGTAGAAATAGGAAAAAAAAATCTATTTTTGTGGTTTTTTGAAACTCAGAGGCAGCCTGAAAGGAGAGGCACTCCAATGTTGTTGAACTAGAAGTTGCCTCAGAAAAGTTTAATTTCTTCAGGATATATTGTTATTTTACTGGCCAGGGGTTGCCGCTTTGCATGGTAGATGATAAAGTCATAGCTTGCTGCCGAGAGAGGTGTCCAGAATTCAAATGTGCACTTAACCCACAGTAGCTGGAGAGTTTCTCCTTAGCAGCATCCATAGGAGCACCCCTGAACCCCATTCTCTGTGCCCCTGCCTTTGTAACTCCTTTTTTTCCTCCAACTTTTTGAGTGAATTGGATTAGTCCTAGTATTTGTTTCACAACTATCAACTCTTTCTTGCTGTCAAGGTATATTAGAAGGTTGGTACTTTCCCTTGGGATTTCAACCCTGACATGGTCACACCAGGTGGCCCTTTCTGACTGCTGGTTGATTTTTTTTTATTTTTTTTTTTTAGTAGCCACTAGTGCATGGCTTCCTTTTTTATCCCAGGTTAGGAGTTTTATTTTCTGTGGCAGAAAATTTCCTTTTTCTGACAGAGACATCCTCCTCTGTGTCACAAGCACAAGTTCTTTAGCTTTGAATTTGAAATGTGAAAGTGTTATTTCTGGTAATTTCTTCTTGCGAAATAACAAGAACTTTCTCTTGATCCTTGTGAGTAAGTCTGTGATGGCAACAGTAGCTCTAAGATACCTTCCAAAACAAGAAGAGAGAAAACTTGGCTGCTACAATTCATTTGGCAGTTTTGGTCACAGAAGAGTCTTTCCTTGACCCATGGTGATCTCTGAAGAGGACTGTCAGTCTAGTAGGTTGCACTGATTATTTGTTTAAATGTCCACACATACTCTACACTAAAAGAGAAGAGAAAGGACCCTGACTATTACTGCCCATTACCATATATTAAGTCTGCTCATAACACTCAGATGTTTGGAACATGAGACATCATGCTTTGGTGTTGAGTATCTTGCTAGGACTGTTTCCTAGGTCAGTGTAACAACTTCAGTATAGGACCATGGATTCATTCTTTGTGGGGGGGGTGTTTTACAGGACTGTTTATTTAATAACAAGAAAATCTGAACAGCTGCCTCAATTTGGAAGGTGACTTTCGTAATTTCCTTGTTGCATTGGCCTTATAGCTCAACTGGTCTTTTTTTAAGAAGCTTCTTGCACTTTAAATTCCTACATTTTGGCAATGTATGGCATTGAGGAACTTTATCAGAATCAAAATCCTTATATCTAGTTTTCTATTTAAAAAATAAAACAATCCACATACTACATAGTATTGTTTTTTTCTTATTTAGATGACTCTTGTGAAAGGGACAACTTCTCTTATAGGATAAAAAATAATAATTCATTAGTCTGGAATTAAATTTGGCAAATTTTGGGATTAATACTCAGAAATTGAATCTTACTCCCTCCCAGTGCTTGGAATTTGCAGAAATGCAACTATACTCTTTAATGGCCAAGACCTTTTACCTAGTGGGGTGGTTTTGAACTTTAGTTAGTGTAATAATGTACCAGTAGCCTTTCTCACAGGCATAGCCTGGAGATACCTTGCTCTGAACCCCATGGCACCATGTGACACTAGATGCAAAAGCAGCCAAAAATTCACCTGTGTCTAGGAGATTGGGCTGTCTTCCCAGTATTCAGTTGGAAATTATGATATCTGTCCTAACCCATGTCTTCCATTCTCTTTGTCTGGGCAGGTGCTAATCATTACTGTACAGTAATGTCATTTTTGTTCCCCTTCTCGTTCTTCTCCCTCTTGTGCTCCACTTGCTTAGTGGTGGACGCTTCTCTTTCTGAGCCCATTCTGCTGATTCTGATACATTTCTGATCCCACAAACAGCACTGAGATTCCACTTGACCTCAGCTTGAGCACTGTGTTAGTTGATTGGTGGTCCAGGCAGTTTTAATTTCAGAATTTTGTGCCTTCTGTTTGGAAACCCAGAACCGGGCCCTTATTACTAGATCTCCTGCCACTGTGCATGGGCAGCTCCTACCATCTTACAGTTGGAATGTTGATCTGCTCTTGGAGTTAGATTTGGGCTGGATTTTTTCCAATCAGAAACGGTCTTTTGATTTTTCTTAATAACAGAAAGCTATCAACTATTTATTTATTAGATTTATTTGCTTAAGTGATTATATTTTCAATTCTGTCAGCCTTCTATTTCCCAGGTGTTTTTCTTGAACTCTTCCTGGTAGATTTTTGAAATTAGGCTTTTTCTTCTTAACAAGGGCTCAGTTCTGCATGGAGTTTCATTCGTGTTCTGTCATTTTGGTGGGAAAACTTCTGGGAATGTTTTCGTTTTTCACAAATGCAGCCTTTGAATAGTTATTTTTACAAGACTCAGTTTCAGGCCTTACTTGCCTATTGTTTCATTTGAGCATAGGTCTGTCCTTTGAATGCTGTCTTGTTGTAAGACAGGAATGTAGTTTACCATTGTTTCATATTGTTCAAAGACTCTCTATAATAGCAGCCAAAATTATTGCAAGTATCCTAAGTCTTGGACATACCCTATCTTCTTTTGGTAGACAAAGATCTTCTGTAATGTCTCCTTGTTTCTCTTTGTATTGACTGCTCAGCAGTCTAAGGAGTTTTCAGTTAGATTTTCTCTGGATAGCTGATGGTGAAAAACATGTTGTGAAATACCTCAGAAACAGCTTTTTGCTGCGAGTATGTCAGTTAGGCAAAATCAATGGTTTCTTTGTGGAACGTGCCAGTTGTTGTGATTTGCAAAGCTGTGACGCTGAGCTCCAGTCCGTCTTCCACTGGCCTCCCGCCCCCTCGTGTTCTGGCCTTACTGAGCCTTCAAGTGATGCTACCTTTGGGAGAGCAGTCTGTTTGCTTTTACTTAACTTGGTATTTTGGGATCTGCCAGGCATTTGGTTGCTGGGTATAGCTTGCAATGACCCCTACATACAGAGAAGCATTTCAAAAAGACAGATGGATTGCTTTCCATCGAGTTCTTCTTAAGATGTGTTTGTTATATGTACCTTCACAGCACAGCTGTGTGTTTCCCTCTGTAAAACTCCAAGAGAGAGATGTGGATTTGTGGATAGCAAGGAACAAGTATTACCTGGTTTTGTAACAATGGGGGCCCTTGGGACATGTTCCAAGGCAGGCTTTTAGGGCAGAGTTGTCTGCTTGATAGAATATGTGTACCCAACATAAATATATCCAAAAAATGTGCTTATAAAGGTTTCGAAGAGCAATAATAGGGAAATAAACTGTCTTCCTTGGTAATATAAGCTGCCTTAGCTCTTGTAAGCGACCAGTGGAAAATCATGCTGCTGCTTAATTTCACTTTGATTTTAACCATCGACTGAAAGATGGATAGTCTTATAGTGTCACCTAATCTAGGTGGCAGCTGGAAGAGAAGAGTTTTTCCTGGCCATCAGGAAGGAATTATCCAAGGATGATTGTGAATACTTTGTTTGGAAAGAGAAGGGGGAAATTTGTAGCAATGAGAAATCCACATTTTTAGTCAATTGAAAGCTAGTTTATTTGTTCACGGAAATATTTTCCTTGGAAGTTCCAAAGCACTTCATAGAAACTACCATGGAAACTGCTTGAAGACTGCTGTTTGAATACTCAAAAATCGTAATGTACACTTTATCAAAAATTTACAAGTACACTGAGGCTCGGATGTCTGCTTATGTCATCAAATGTTGCCAATATCTTTTGGCAGAATTCCTGCAAAGATTTGCAGATAAATATGTGTTAATCAGGATGCAGTGGGCTACTTCTCAGTCTAAAGAATGTAAGCACAAAAGAATGACACAAACAGAAATACCAAAGAAGAAAACATCCAGGATTTGTGTTGGTTGTTCTTATGTTAGACTCTTTAAAGCCCTTTTTGACTTTCAAATTAATGAGCAATGTGGTGAAGTCAAATCTGTCTGTCAGAATTGCAGATAGTAAAATTCCTGTTGGTAAAACTGAAGAGTTACTGATCATTCTTTCAGTATATCAATAGAAAAAGGAAGGCCAGAGAAAATGTGGGCCACTGATGAATGAGGTGGGTGCCCTAGTGGTGGAAGACACAGAGTTACTGAATGCCTTGTTTGCTTTGGTCTTCACTGCTAAAACTGCCCCTCGTTAATCCTGGACTCAGAGGATTGTAATTAATGGAGCTGTGTCAAGTTGGAGGTCTGTAACTAGTGGTGTCCCCCAGGGGTCTATACTTGGTCTGGTTTTGTTCAACATATTTATCAATGACCTGCACGAGGGGACAGAGTGTATCTTCAGCAAGTTTGCTGATGATACGAAACTGGGAGGGCTGGTTGACACTCCAGAGGGTTGTGCTGCCATCCAGCATGACCTGGACAGGCTGGAGAGCTGGCAGAGAAGAACCTAATGATGTTCAACAAGGGCAAATGTAGGGTCCTGCCCCTGGGGAGGAAGAGCCCCAGGCACCTATACAGGTTAGGGGTGGACCTGCTGGAAAGCACTTCTAAGGAGAAGGATCTGAGGGTCCTGGTAGATAGTAAACTCTCCATGAGCCAGCAAAGTGCCCTTGTTGCCAAGAGGGCCAATGGTAATCCTGTGCTGCATAGGGAAGAGTGTGGCCAGTAGGTTGAGGGAGGTCATTCTCCCTCTCTACTCAGCACTGGGGAGGCCACAACTGGAATATACTGCATCCAGTTCTGGGCTCCC